>PVLA01007663.1:0-101310 GCA_004027455.1 Hydrochoerus hydrochaeris | reverse complement strand
TCCTTTAGTGACAAGTGGCTTCCTGAGGCTTAGTGCATAAACAGCTCCTCCAACATCTCCTCAGCTCAGATGAATAAGAAAATATGCAGATGCTGACATCAAAATGTCTGGAGCCTCAGTTTCCTTTCTATAAAAATTGGACAATGAGCTGAAGATGGCTCAAAGTGATCAAGTAAATGGAGAGATTTGAATGGCTCTGCGTGCTTCTCTACTCTCTACTCCTTACTATGAAACCCTTGCCCACCTGTACACAGTGAGATCATGATTTGAGGCAAACAGACCCCTCTGCCTCTGAGCTAGATTTCAGTGAATCCTTTTTCCTTTTTATCTATACACACCACCTTCTTTAATTCGACAATGTGGACCTATGTGGCTGGTGATGAGGAGGCTATGGATCAGCAGATACTGAGGATGATGAAGGACTCAGCCACCAGCTAGCTGCTACACAGATTGGTGTAAAAATGGCAAAGAGTCTGTCTATCATCACTGTTTCAAAGTCAAATAGGAGACTGAAATTTCACAGGCATCTTGAAGAAAGAATCATCTTGACCATGAATGTTTAAATGAAAAGAGAAGATCAAAGTGGCTTGGAATAGTAGCTAAATTTCAAGAGTTTATTGAAAAAACTTTCAGAACGCTGCATCCAATTACCAGATTTTCCCTGTTTATGTTAATATGCCGTAAAACGGACTGATTATGCAAGTAGCAGAATTATTTCACTGACGGCAGTAGGACGAATTCCTTTGAAAAAATGCACATGATGGAAAACATCTGTGATCCCAATATCTGGAAGGCTGAAGCAGGAGGATCCTAAGTATGATCCCTGCCTGGGCGATTTAGTAAGACACAAAAAAATTCTGTCTGCTGGAGATTTGGCTCAGTGGCACAAACACTTGCCTGGCAAGTGTGAGGGCATAAGTTCAGTTCCCATTACAAAAAAAAAAAAAAAACTTTAAAATATCTCTTTGTCTCCTATTTCTCTGTCACTAGGATTTGAATGAAGGACCTTCACATTGAGCTTCATCGTCAGTTGTTTTCTACTTTTATTGTTTCTAATTTTGAGATTTCATCTTACTAAACTGCCTGGGCAAGGATCATACTTCTCATCCTCCTGCTTCAGATTTCTAGATCCTGGGATCATAGATGTTTTCCATCATGTGCATTTTTTCAAAGAAGTTCTTTTGACTGCACTCAGTGAAATAATTCTGGTGCTTAAATAAATCTAAGCACACTTGTATAATACAGTATAGAATTTTGTTTAGTCTAATAAGTCTATGGTGTAAAACCATATTTTACACCATATTTTATTAAAACCATATTTTACTTTTGAGGTGTTATAGTGTAAGAAGAATTTTCTCTAGTTAAAAGTACATGGTCTATGCTGCTCATCTCCCAATATTCCGGGAATTGAGCTGTTAATAGTTTAAAGCTGCCTAAGTTAGATAAGGACAAGGACAGAGCTGACTAGATCTGGGTTGCAAGATAAAAACAGCCCCCCCTCCTGGCCAAGGAATTTACAGAATGTACCTTTCCTACACATCTGCTGCTCATATTAGGAAGCGCCCTCCACTGCCCAACTCTAGACCTCCCTATGGTCGTTCTCTCCAATAAATGTAAAAAGCCATTTAAACTAACCAATGCCATCTGCTTCTGTGACCACGCTTGCAAAGACCCCTCCTCCCTTTGTTCTATAGCTTAAAAGCCCTGCTCCGGCTCAACTCGGGGCTCTCTGTTCCTGCGTGTTCAGTGAGCCCCATGCATGCTTGGACAATAAAGACCCCTTGCCAATTGCATGAGAAGGCGTCTGGTGGGGTCTTGCTACACGTGGCAGGCGTCTCAACCCCCTCAATAGCCTAGCCAGAGATTTCATTTCATGTAGTAAGTGCCATTTCATTTGTTATAAAACAAGTTGCTTTCTGTACAAATGTTTCTATGGAGATTCTGTATGAAGAAGACAGTGTACTTTTAAGATTTGCCTTGTTCATCATGGATATGTCTTAGGTACAAAAAGATACAACTGGAATCTTACAAAGTCATCAAAAATAAGTTTAATTGCTTCCTGTAAATAATAACAAATTACTGATGTTATTAGAGATAATACAGGCAAATAGTAGAACTGATTAATTTTTGTGTACTTTCTGACAAAGAATTATAATGACAGTGGATAAAATAATGAAAACATACCAGTATAATGCCAATAAAGCAGGATTACTGGCAAATGTTCTAGAAAGTAGGTCTACTAAATGTCATCCATGCCAGTTATAAAACAAGTTACTTTCTGTCTAAATGTTTCTATGGAGATTCTGTATAAAGAATACATTAAAACGCTGTATCTTTGGTGTGGTGAATCTGGAGATGATTGTAAAATGGTTTTAGCATTTGAATTTCTGTTGCTTAAAACACTTCATCTACTGAATGCTCAGAAGACTGGCAAATCTTTTCCAGGACAATCACCTTTAGTTTAGCTTTAGGTCATGGCAATTCTAGCGAACAATAATGAGATGAACCTAGAGTTAAGCATATTATTGGCTGAGCTTATTTCTATTAAATCAAGAAAATTAAAAATGAATTACTTTGCTATAAATAGCACTTAAATTTAAAGGAATATTTATAGTTTTAGTATATTTTTAACTTTATTAATTATTGTACTATGGTAGGACAAGTGGACATCCTAAACTTCAATCCAGCATATACCAAGGAGCATGGTTACTTCCTTTTGCCTAAGGCTCTCCATTGGCTCTGGCAAAAACTGCTGCAAGGCATCGGGCTAACAATAGTTCAGTGTCTTGAGTACAATGGGAAAGAGCTGCCAATTGTATGCTCAGTAGCAAGTAGTAAGCAGCTTCATTTATTTAGTATTTAGGAGGCTGTGCTCAGGGCTCATCTATGCAAATGAATGTGTAACACACAACAGGTGACAGAAAAGCAACAGCAACAGAACAAAAGCAGGCTGATAATTTAGGTTTTTAGTATTTAAAGGCTGGACACGGGCTTTAAGGGTCTTCACCTGAATTCTGAGACGTGCTTGCCAGGGGTATTTGAGGCCTCTGATGAGGTGGGAGAAGGGTAATGCTGACCAGAAGGTCAGGCTAGGAGATCTAACACTGAATGTGCTCTCACCTCAGGCATCTGCATCTCCTAAGCTTTGTTATTCTACCTTTTTTTGTCTCCTAGGATAATGGAACCTGGAATAGCCACAGGGCACAATATAGAATTACACGGAGAAAAAGGGTGACCCATTCAGCTCCATTTCTAACTACACTACAATGGCCTGACCCACTGGAGAAAAAGTCCTGGTGTTTATATTTTCTCTCACACTGTACGTGTGTTTTTTGTCTCTGATGAGATTGCTTCGAACAAACAACCCTAAACATCTAAAAACATCACAGCATCATATGATTCCAAACTGGTAAATCTCTTCATGCCAGACACTTTTGTAAAACAGCTCTTCCTAGGATATGACTTGAGGCAATAAAGAGGATCACACTAGGGAATATTCCAAAAATGATAGCATCTTACTGTTGCTCATGAAGAATGCCTGGAGAAGGCTAGGCAAAGCCCATCCTCAGGCTTTGTAACCCAGACAGGAGAACTTTCCACCTGGCACACTTTCCTTAGCTATCTCAGAGCCAAGGTGTTGCTCAGACCTGCCCAATTGGAAGGAGGCTGCTGTGGTGCTTGCATGCTGCCCTGAGTTCATGAGGTGGAACATGCCTGTGACCTGCATGGCACATGTAAGGTAAGTACCACTCCTGACTGCCAGCCACTAGGGCAGTAAAATATGTTCAAACCTCACTGTTTAGTGGCTCCAGGCTGCCCTGAGACCTCCAATTTTGTCCCTGGAAAATTAATGTGAGTCAGTTTAATGCAGTAATTTTGAAAACACAACAGGAAAGCACAAATTATCTTATAATTGCCTGCTTTGTCAGCTAAATGAGGCTTCCTGACTTCTAACTAATAAAATACCTTAAAAATAATATCCAAGATTGCCATGAAGGAACTGTGGGCCCTGAGGCACAGACAAGAACTGAGATCCACAGTACAGACAGAGTTCTGTCTCTAAGTCACTGGTGACAGTAGTAGTAGTATCTCCATTGCAGAGTCATGTGTCAGCCAGCTGTGCCCTGGCAAGTAGAGGGAATGTCACAGTTAGCCCCAGAGTGGTGGAGGTATATGGGAGGTGAGTCTAAGTCTCAAGATGAAAAATTATAAGCCAGGTGATGCTATCAAGGAAACCTCACCTGATGTCTAGCTAGAGAAATTAATCAACTTCCAGAGACAGGCAAGAGTCTACTTGAACATGGATCAAAAGGTATTGGACTTAACACAGCTTTCTGTGACCTAATAGCAAAGAGCATTTTCTGGCAGCTGTATGGGACACAAGCACATACGGCTGCTGGCTTCCCAGTGGTGGTAGCCCCATTTTTTGTCAGCAAATGCCTGTTACACAAGTGTGGTGGGTTGACAACTTGTGGTGAACTTGTGACACCCAGAAAAACTGAATCAGCATGGTGCTGGGTGTGGGAGTCCCACCTGAGGACTGTTCTAGCAATGTACAAAGAAGAATGGTGGAGGAAGAGCTGGTTCTGTGGTTTCTCCTGGAGGAGCTTGTCATGCTGGCTTCCTGATATGAACCTTGTTCTCAACATCAGAGGAGCTCAGGACCTTATTTTTGGCAATGGCTGTGTTCACTTTGGAGGAACTCTGGCTCATCCTTTGAGTATCACTTCCTGGCTCTGGAAGAGAACTTGGTATGCTGTTGTATCTCCTGCAGAAATCCACTGTGCAGCTGCCTTTCCTGATGTGACTTCTGTTCTCCCTCTCTCTTTTTTTTCCAAATCCATTTTATTTGAAGAATAACAAGGAAAAATTTATAACAAAATTACAAAACACATCAATCAGGGGCAACAATAGTACATACATTGTGCCATTGGATAAAATCATTTACCAAAAGCACAAGACATCTGCATTCAATAGTCCAAACAATATGGGCACAAATCTTTCTCTTCAGTTGACTCAGAAATCAGTAGTATAACAATCTAAATATATATATATATATATATATATATATATATATATATATATATATAGACAGACATAAACATAGGCATGTTTTTTTTCTTTCAGCTTCTCACATTAATGAGAAAATATGATGTTTACATATATGTGTCTTATTTATTTCACTTATGAGTATGTTCTCATGTTTAACCCATTTAACCATAAAAGTCTTTAGTTTATCTTTCCTTATGGTTGATTAGTACTCTGTTGTATAATAATGTCACATATATTTTGTCCATTCCTCAATCGATGGGCATTTAGGTTGTTTTCAAGATCTGGCTACTTCTATAAACTTGGGTGCACATATGTCACTGTGGTATGGTGTCTTTAATTGTTTTGGGAAAATATCCAAAAGGTGAATAGCTAGGTCAGATGGGACCCGTAGTCTAGTTTTTGAGGAATCTCCATACTGATTTCCCCAGTGGTTACAGCAGTCTGCATTCTCACCAACAGTGGAGAAGGATTCCTTTTTCCCACAGCTCCTCCAGCATTAGTTGTTTGATTTCTAGATGGTAGCCATTCTTTCTGGGGTGAGATATAATTTCAGTGTTGTTTTAATTTGCATCTTTCAAATGATCAGTGATGTTGAGCATTTTTCATTTATTTATTTGCTGTTTATATTTCTTCATCTGAGAAGTGTGTAATCATCTCAGCTATTCATTCTTGGTTTTGGTCTTTAAGTCTGGGTGGATTTATTTTTTGAGTGTTTATACATTCCTTATAATAATCCTTTATTTGTGGCAAACATTTTTCTCCCACATGGTGGATTGTGTCCTCACTCTGTTGGTGGTTTCTCTTGCTGTGCAAAAGCTTTTCAGTAGGATGAGATCCCAGTTGTTGATTCTTTGTCAAAGTTCCTGTGCAGTCAGTGTTTTGTTCATCAAGTGTTTGCCTATACAAATGTCTTCAAGCATTTTACCTATTTTATTGTCTAGCAGATTTAATGTTTCTGTTGTAATATTAAAATCTATGATCCATTCTGATTTTGGCTTAGTGCATGGTGAAAGATTCTGGTCCAGTTTTAATCTTTGGTATATGTAGGCCAGTTTTTCCAGTATCATTTGTTAAAGAGGCTTTTTTTTTTCCAGTGAATGCATTTAGTACCTTTGTCAAAGATAAGGTCACATAGTGTGTCTGGAGCTTTTTTTTGTATCTTCTAATCTATTGCATCAATCCTTGGATCTGTTTTGGCCAGTGTCATGCTGTATTGATCACAGTAATTTTGTAGTATAATTTCAAGTCAAGGATTGTAATGCCCCCCCAATGGCCTTTGTTTTCCAGGATTTCCTTTGATATTCTACATTTTTTCTGGTTCCAGATGAGTTTTAGGATTGTGTTCTCTAATTCTGTGAGACATGCTGTTGGAATTTTTATTAGGATTGAAATTAATCTGTATAACACTTTTGGAAGTATGGCCATTTTCACTATATTGGTTCTTTCTACCCAAGAGCATGGGATAGTTCTCCATGTTCAAATACCCTCTTCAATATCCTTTTTCAGAGTACTGTAGTTTTCAATGTAGATATCCTTAATACTTTTGATAGATTGATTCCTAGATGTTTCATTTCTTTGAACAGTATTGAGAAAGGTGCTGTTCCATTAATTTCTCTCTTGTTGAGCTTATTATTTGAGCACAACAAGGCTATTGAGTTTTGAATGTTGATTTTCTGTCCAGTTGTGCTACTAGATTTGGTTATTAAATCTAGAAGCCTTTTGTAGAGTTTTTGAAATATTCTATGCCAGGTATCATATCATCTGTGAATAATGATAATTCAACTATTTCCTTTCCTACCATGATTTCTTTTATTTCTTTCTCTTGTCTAATCATTCTAAAATTTCCAGAACTAAATTGAATAAGATTGAAGACAATAGACATCCTTGTCTTCTTCCTAATTTTAGAGTGAAAACTTTCAGTATTTGTCCATTTAGTATGATATTGGCTGCTGGTTTGTCATAGATGTCTTTTATCAGATTGAAATAAAGACCATCTATTCCAATTTTCTGTAGTGCTTTTATCATGAATGGGTGCTGGACTTTGAAAAAGCTTTTTCTGTATCTATTGAAATTTTCATATGATTTTTGTCTTTGACTTTGTTCATTTGGTGTATTATATTTATGCATTTATGTATGTCAAACCATCCATTCATCCCTGGGATGAATCCCACATGATCACTCTGCACTCTGTTTGCCTGTATCTGATTGAGGATTTTTGCTTCAATGTTCATTAGCAAGTTGGCCTGTAATTCTCTTTCTTAGTTGGGTTCTTCTCTGGTTTTGGTAACAGGGTAATGTTTACTTCCAGGAATGAATTTGGAAGTATTGCTTCTCATTCAACTTAATTACAAGTTTGAGAAGTAGTGGTGTTAGGTGTTCTCCAGATTTCTTATAGAATTCAGTAGTGAATCCCTCAGGGCCTGGGCTTTTCTTTGTTGATAGGCTTTCAATTCCATCTTTGATTTCATTTATTGGCAATGAATTATATAAGATTTTTATATCTTCTTCATTCAGCTTTGGTAATTCACATTTATCTAAGAGTCTGCCCATTTCTTCTGTATTTTCCATCTTATTAGAATAGAAGTTTTCAAAGTAGGCGTAGATGGTTTTCTGGATTTCTGCAAGATCTGCTGTGATTTTACCCTTTTAATTCCTAATTGTGTGGATTTGAGTCTTTTGTTTCCTCTTTTTGACAAGGTTCCCTAAGGTTTTGTCAATTTCATTTTCTTCATATTGTTTTTTAGTCTGCAGAGAGTTAATTTTTGTTCTGATATTTATAATTTTCCTCCTTATATGACCAATTTGCTTAGCCTGCTTTTCTTTTTCTAGCAGTGTGAGTTTCACCATTAAGTTGTTTATTTGTGCTTACTCTATTTTCCTAATATAGGTATTTACTGCTATAAATTTCCTTCTTAAGACTGCTTTCATGATCTCCCATAAGACACTGTCATTGAATTGCAAAAAAAAAAAAACTGTCTAATTTCTTCATTAATTTCATATGTGACCCATTGATTTTTCAGTAGGGTGCTATTTAATTTCCAAGTGTTTATGAAATTCTTGTGGTTTCATGTGGCATGGATTTCCCATTTCATTGCACTTTGGTCTGATAGGATGCATGGAATAATTTCAATTCCTTTGCATTTAATTAAGGATGTTTTATGAGCCAGTGTATGGTCTGTTTTGGAGTATATCTCATGTGCAGCTTTAGAAGAATGTATATTCTGATGTTATGGGGTGGAACACTACAGATGTTGAGGTCTCCCAATACAGTTGTGTTAGGGTATAATTTTTCATGTCTGTTAATAATTGTTGATATAGATGGGTGTACCATTGTTTGTTGCATATACATTTATGGTTGTTATATCTTCCTTTTGGATTGTTCCCTTGACAAGGATGAAGTGGCCTTCTTTATCTCTTTTAATCAATCTTGGCTTGATGTTTACTTTGTCTTCAAAGAGAACAGCTACCCCTGTTTCTTTCTGGGTTCCTGTTACATGGCGTACTGTTTTCAATCCTTTGATTTTCAGTCTATGAATTTCTTTTTTATTTAAATGTGTTTATTGCCTTCAACATATTGTTGGATCTTCTCCTTGATCTATCCCACCAGTGTGTGCCTTTTGATTGGTGTATTGAAACCATTAACATTGATGGTTATAAATGATATGTATTGACTTAATCTTGTCATGTTATTTTGTTGTCATTGGCTCCCCTCTAGTTTGTCCCTTTCCTCTAATTATTTGCACAATGGGATTCAAATTTAAAATGGATTAAGGAGAAAATATGCAATTGGAAAAAGAGAAAGAGATTAGAAGTAAGTTTGGAGGACAAAGGGAGATCAAGCTCACCTGGGGAAAGTGGTGAGGAAGACTGAAGGAAAAGAGACATGGAAGACATAAAAGGAAGAACAGAAGAGAACCACACCCACAAAGAGGTTAGGAACCACTTTCACAGTCATATAAAAAAATGAAGCAGAAAGGAAAAAAAAGAAAAGGAAATAATCCACTTCCAGGATTCTCTCTGGTTTCGCTAGTAAGACAACCTGTGGAGACAGAGTCCCAAATCATGCCACTCTATCCCAGCAAGCCAGCAGTATCTTCATGTAGTAGAGTAGTGGATAACCTCAGCAGGCCTTTCCTGAAACCAGACTTGTTGGGCTTGCCACAGTTTGAGCAATTTCCATGGACCTGTGCCCAGCTTGGAGCTGCTAGAGGAAGCCAGCAGCAGTTCTAGGTTCTGGCTTTATCTGGCCTGACTCCAAAATGGCTACCGGCTAATCACACTCTCCTAACAGGAAGATTAAATGCCCTGCACTCAGCACAAGGCAGTCCAGTCCTCCATGTTCTCTGCTCCCTACCACTGCCACATCTCTGCAGAGGCCACCAGGGTGTCACCATCACCTTGACCATGCATCCAAATGTTTGAACCATTTCTCTTGTGTGTGAGTCCTGTCTCAAGGTGAGGGTGCAAGCAGCTATGACCTTCTTTTTCCTTCAAGATTTTCTTTTCACTGTCTTGGTGTATTTTGATTCACACTTCAGATTCTTCCTGTGTCCAGCAGACCGAGTTACTTCTGTTTTGTATTCTTCACAATGCTATATTTACCACCTGGTTAGTTACCCTCAGAGAGCCTGTTTTCTCTGTTGTTTACCTCTCCATCAACTTAATGCTCCTATTCTAATTGTTGGTGGAGCTTGGAATCTTGTCACTGAGGATGATTGTGGTTTTTTTCAAGGAAGCTCTGGTCTTCACTTGGGGTGTTACTTTCTGACACTAGTGCTGATCCCTTAGCCTGCTGGAACAGATCCTTTATCCACTGGCACAGACTGTTTAGCTTCTACCATTGACTGTTGGGACTTCCCAGCACAGATCCATGAAGCAGACTTGCATGAGACATTAGTTTGGGTTTTAGACCTCCAGTTGGACTCTAATGATACTGTTTTCCTAACTTCTTTTTCTGTGAATTCATTATTGGTATACAAAAATCTTGCTGATTTTTGTGTATTCCTTTGGTATTCTCTTACATTGCTGAATTTTATTACCAGTTCTAGGCATCTTCTGAGGGGTATTTCCTGGTTTTTGTGTGTGTGTGTGTAAAGAATCATGACATGTGTGAACAATGATAATTTGACATTCTCTTGGCTTATTTGTATACATTTTATTTGTTTCTCTTGCTCGATCCCTCAGGCTAAAGTTTCAAGTAACATACTGCACAGGAGTAGTGGTTGGGAACAACATTTTGGCTGATTTTATAAGACAGCCTTTCAGTTTTTTCCCCATTTAATGTGATTATTGGCAGCAGGTTTAACATCAGTGACTTTTAGTGGAATGAGATAAAGTCCTTCTTTAGCTGTTTTCCTGCGGGGTATTTTCCTGAGTGGATGTTGGGTTTTGCCATTCTTTTTATGAGTCTACTCAGATTAGCTTGTGATTTTTGTACTTGCTTCTGCATTACATGATGAAATGATTTGTGTCTGTTGAACCATCCTTACATGCCTGGAAATTAAGCCTAATTAGTCATTGTATATGATCTGTTTTACTGTTTGTTACATGCTGTTTGCCATTATCTTGTTGAGGATTTTTGCATCTACGTTTGTTAACACATTCACAGTAGGACCATAATTCATGTCTCATTGCCATGTGGTTTGAGGCACCAGTGAAACATGTATGTGTGTCCAATGCATGATTGTAGCCCTTAAACTGCAAGTGGTACAAACTCCCTAACAAGAGAGTCACACATGAATCAGTGGAGGATCAAACCTGGGAAAATGTGCTAAAGAGATTGGCCTGTAGTAAGTTCTATATAAATTTTCACATTTTTTTTTAGCTTTGTGAGAAATACTGTGATATTTTCCTTGGCACTCTGTTCATTCCTGATATGATTTTCATAGTGCAGCCATTCTGACAATATTGATGTTGCCTTTTCTGAAACAATGGATGTGTTTGTACTTTCTAATATCTTCTTTGATCTATTTTTCAGAATATTATACTTTTCATGTTTGAGTTCCTTCACATCCTTGGTTAGATTAATTACTAAGTATTTGGTTTTTCTTAATGGTATTTCTAATGGTATTGTTTTCCTAACTTCTTTCTCAGTGAATTCATTATTGTTACACAGAAGTTTTATTGGTTTTTGTTGTGTTTATTTGGTATCCTCCTACATTGCTGAATTTGATTATTGCTTTTAGGAATCTTCTGGGGAAATTTCTCTTGTTCAATCCTTTAGGCTAGATTTCAACTAATACACTGCACAGGATGATTTTATAAAAAAGGCTTTCATTTTTTCTCCATTTAATATGATCACAGGCAGCGAGTTTAACATTAGTGGCTTTTATCTGAAGAAACAAAGTCCTTCTCTAGCTATTTTCTTCCAGGTTTTTTTTTTTTTAGTGAATATATGTTTTACCATTCTTTTCACATGTCTACTGAGACAATCATGTGACTTATGTACTTTCTTCTAAATATGTGGTGCAATGATTTGTATTTGTTACTTTTTTTTTTTTGAGACAGGATTTCTCTATGGAGTTCAGGCTTCCTTGAACTCACTTTATAGTAAAGGTTGGCCTCAAATGCACAATGATCCTCCTGCCTCAGCCTCTCAAGTGCTGGGATTACAGGGTGGGCCCCCATAGATGGCTTTGATTTGTATATTTAAACCAACCTTACATTCCTGAGATAAAGCCTACTAGGTCATGATGTATGATCTGTTTCACTGATTCATTACCCTGTGTTTGCTATTATCTTGTTGAGGATTTCTGCATCTATGTACTTTAACACATTCACAATAAGGACATATTTCCTATGTCTCACTGCCATGTTGTTTGAAGTAGTAGTGGAACATATATTTGTGTCCAGTGCATGACTATAGGATTTATACCACCAGTGAGAAAGCTGGCCCCAGGACAGGCATGCTTGTGTCAGTGGAGGAACAAGTCTGAGGAAATAAGTTAAAGGGTTACTAGGCTTGTAGGAGGTAGCCTAGTTTTCAATTAGGTCTTTGTCTGTTTTAGAAATAAAAATAATACTTCCTTCTAAGAAAAAGTTTGAAAGTAGTCTTTTTATTTTAATTTCACTCAAGAGTCTAAGGCATTTTGACATTAGATCTTCCCCAAAGTTCTTATCCAAGTTAGTGGTGAATCTACTAAGCCTTGGACTTTTCTCTGTTGGTAAGTTTTTATTAATTCCTTGATTTTGCTGCCTCTTATTGGACTCTTCAGTGCTTTCATCTTCTTGATTGAGGTCTTGAATTTTTTTTTTCTTTTTGTTTTCAAGAGAGGGTTTCTCTGTGTAATTCAGGCTGGCTCTGAGCTCACTCTGTAGCCCAGGCTGGTCTTGAACTCTCAGAATCCTTGCCTCAGCCTCTCAAGTGCTGGAATTACAGGCATGCAACACCATGCCTGGTGATTCAGGTTTGATAACTCGTGTGTCAAGGAGTGTACATATTTCTTCAGTATTCTCAAAGTAATTGAATTGTGTTTTAAAAGTGTTTATCTTCTGAAGTTTCACAGCATCCACATTGATTTTACCTTTTTTTTCTCATTGTCTTAATATGTTTCTTTGGCATCCTTCTTTTAGTAAATTTGGTCCAAAAGTTTGGCTATTTTGTTTATTCTTTTGAAGAGCCAGTTCTCTCATTCTCTGATTTTTTGTGTTTTTTGATTGCAATTTATGTAATTTCTGCTATCATCTTTTTATCTTTCCTGATATTAGTTAATTGACTTTGACTGCTCTAGTTTTGCCTAGACCCTTCAGGTGCCTCATTTGATTATTTACTTGGGTTGCTCTGTTTTTCTAGCGTGGACATTCACAGTAACAAACTTCCCTTTATGGAATGCTTTCACTTGTCTCCTAGGTTGTTTTACTTTGTAATGACATCTTTACTGGAGTCTAAAAACTTTAATTTCTTCCTCAGTCTCTTCTGTGACCATTTATATTTTGAGATTGCATTATTGCATTGCCACATTTTTGAAGAATTTGTCTTCTTTTGCCATTGTTTTCTAGTTTCAGTGCAGTATAATGTGATAATGTAAATGACACAGTGTCAATAATTTGTATTTATTTAACCAAGCTCTCTGGATATATTGATGCATTTTGGAGAGAATTCCTTGTGCTGGTGATCAGAATGTGTATTTCTTTCTTGTGATGTGGAACAGTATGTAGATATGTATAAAATCCATGTATTTGAAGGTGTGGTTCATACCTGGTATTTGATAGTTGATTTTCTTTTTCTTTTTTTCTTGATTTGTGTATTGGTAAGATTTGGATATTAATATGTGCACAGTGGGGCTATAACTTCTCTAGCTTGCTTCCAAGCAGCTCTGATTTGAACATGTTACATTTCTGTGAGCTTCACCCACCAGTGATACATAGATAAGTGTTCTATTGAGCACCTTGAACCTTTTATTAGGAAAAAGATGAATAAAAATGACTAGATTCATCTAGTGGTACAGCTGCATGATGGGACAGTCATGCAAGTAACATCAGTGATTCAAGCCAATGGGAACGTGTTAAGGTTCTTGTTGAGAAGTCTGCTGTAACCTTTATAGGCTTACTTTTATAACTGATTTGTTCATTTTATCTAACAGTTTTTGCAATTCTGTCCTTGTATTGAACTTGTGAGATTTTGACAGTGATATGTTTTGAGGTAGATCTTTTATGCTTATAACTATATAGAATTCTGCATTCCTCACTAATGTTTTTAAAGAACAGTACTTCAAAGTATATGATAACCTGTATCCATGCTATCTTACAAACCTGACATTCTCCTCGCATTGGTCATTTGTACTGCCTGTTCATACTTTGAGTAGATTTTTATATCTACTAGTTTTCTATTTTATATTGTCATGTACTCTAATTTAGGGGTTGTCCCTTTTGACAACAGTTACAGGAAGATACTTTGATGTTCAAACCTGTGTAGTACATGCTGCAGTCTTATGTCAGCATGAAGGAAAGAGACGAAAGGCTGCTGTGGGCCATGGTCATGCCTGAGACCCTTCCATGGAGCTGTACATGAGACTTTTCCATGGAGCCATACCTGACCCCCTTCCATGGGGCTGTCACTGAGATCTTCCCTTGGACCTCTTAGGCACAGGGACTGGATAAAAGTTAGCCAGGTCAGCCCTGCCTGGGAGAGGAAGCCATGCAGTCCTAACCATTGGCTGGGTGGTGAAGAGAGAGAGGATATGATGGCTTAAACCTGTATTAAAGTTGTCCTTACTTTCCAAAGTAGAGCACAAAAAATTAACAGTAAAGTGTCCTTGGTTGAGGAGAGGATGAAAGAAGTGATGAAAGGGAAGTGTTCCCATGACTGAGTCAAATGCATCCAGCCACTGGGCCCTGCTGCTCTTCGGCTGGAGCATTGAACTCACCAGTGGAAATGTGGAAAGTGTGCTCATTGCCCTTACTTGCAGCCACATCTGGACCTAGAGTAGTGACTGATCCTCCAGGCTGCTCTGAACCACTCAAAGACCTGTCCTCATCAGCAGAGGGACACGTACATGATGGTTGCTTTGTTGGTGCAAGAACCGCTGGCTGCTTGTTTCCAATGAAACCTTTTTTAACATCTATTTTAATAATTCTTCATGTTCCTGTCACAGTTTTCTCTCAGCAACCAGGGAGAAGCAGATCCCAGTTGGACACAGTGCTTATTGGACTCCTCAGCCAAAGTGTCATCCCTGGCACAAGCTCCCTTTCAGACACTGCTGGAAGAGGCTTCAGATCTACTCTCTGCTGTGGTACTGTCAAGGTTGTCTTTCCCACAGTTCACTAACATTCTTCCTCTGTGTGTATAAAGTCTCCAGAGTCGCTGTTCACTTGCATACGTTCAGCAGCACCTGAAAACCCTCCTCCACACACCTCCATTCTCCTGTTGCAATGCAGACTCCATTGCTCTCTGCATTCAGCACCCCACTTACGGGCAACTCAACCCATGGTAGTTTTTGCAGAGTAGCAGAAACAATGCACAACAAAGGAGTTTCCTCATGAGATGTGGGAGGCTGCAATTCACATGGCCAGAAGCTGGCACTGAGGACGGGCAGAGTGAAGTTGCAGTCAGAGGCTATAGTCAGGAAAAGTTGCTGTCCAGGAACCCCAGCCAGGCTGAGGACTTCCTCATTCCTAGCAGCCCTGCTGAAGCTGTGCAGGCTGTTCCTGCAGCTCTGATCCAATGTCCCTTCCCCACAGCCACTCTCACCCCAAACATCTCAACAGGATCCTCACTGCCTTAATGAGCACCCCCTAATTACACCTGTTATATCCCTCTGGCAATCTAATATCATCATCTCCGGGTTCTTCTGGCACTGGGACATGGGTATCCTGAGGCCATCCTTTTTTCCCTGCCCTTTTCCCCTACCCCTCTGTCATACTACAATGGCCACAGGTCCTTCTCACAAGGTTCTTGATCCTTGCTATACCACTGGCCATCTAGAAAATCATCTGAGGAGTTTAGACTAAAACCCAAAACCTCCCTATTGGCTACTAGGAGCAGGCACAGCAACCAGTGCCACAGGGCTGCCCAAGATCACCCAGCCTTGCCAACTGCTCCCTGGAAGGGCCTCTCAGTCTGGTTGCTGGCTGATCACTCAGAGAACAGAGGGACTGTGTACTTGGGCCATGCAGCATCCCCATTAGAACAGTCACACACCAATTGGGCCACTGAGCTCTGCAAATTGTCAGGGACTCAACAACATGAGGAGCTAAGCCAATCAGCTCTTGGGGACCTTTTTCACTAGGGCTTGGACATCAAGCTCATCTAACTCAACCCCACTAAACCCTACTTTGGCATTGGCCACCACTCACTGGCAAAGAGAAGCATTCACTAGCCCAAGGCTGTGCTTGCCTGCACTTTGGAATGACACTAGATAAGGGATCCCAGGCTTGTCAGGAGAATGTGTTCTGCTGCTTTCAGAGAGGCAGTACCCTGGGCAAGGGAAGGTCATACTCCTCAAAGATGAATGGCAGAGCTACCCAAATTGAGAAGCCAAGTCAAGTTCTGGCTTCTTTTCCATCCCTGCTCCAGGTCTGCCTAAAGCTTCACAGGGATCTGGCAATAGTGAGCATAAAATTATCCTTGTAAACAGCAGTAGAAAGAATTTTGCCCAGCCTAAAAAGAGGAACAAGTAGCCAACTACACAGAATGTAAGTGTTGTATTTGGTACAATAGAAAACTTTCAGGTTTATTCTCTCTGAGATGTTGCAGGAGACCCTGGAGAGCTACTGAATCAGAGCCCTAGGTGGTAGGAGAGGATGGGTGGCTCATGATGCCTATGAATGTCCCCTTACCATAAGGAGTGAAGCAACCAGGATGTAACCAGGTAGGACAGGCACAGCCCTGCTTCTTGGGCTCTTACTGCCCAAATGAGTTTCTTTAGGACCCTCAGAGGATTTGAATGGTTACCATTTATTTTAGGGCAGAGTAGGAAGGGAGTAAGCCTGAAAGAAGCACTCAGGGAGAAAGGGTGCTTTGAAACAGGAGATATTAGGTCCTGCACTCAGCACAGGTGACCTTGAGAACCAGAGACCAGTGGCTCCAAAGTCCTTGCTGCCTTCCTCCTGGATCTTCTTTCACAGATGATGCAAGCAGTCCTACCTGATCATGTGTTAGAACACTGGCAACAGATGTCTCTAACTGTGTCATGAATGGGATGTGCCCGGGTAGGGGTAGTAAGCTGAGCATGTGAAAATTTGCTGGAGGAAGACAGGAGTGGGCTGGGGGCTCCATCAGGGTGTAAGGTTAGGGAGGCCTCACTGGTAGAAGGAGCATCTTGGCAAAGTGACTAAGCATTCTTCAGGGGCTGTGGTTACTCAGTGGCCAAAAATAAAACAAAGAACTGTGTCTCTGGCAGGAGCCAAGCTGAGGGCACATCCTGAGGAAGCAGAAGAGAAGGGACAGATGGAAGAAATTTGGAACAAGTGGAGGGCAGAAATTCCCCAGAAAGCAAATAGTCACTAAATGGAAACCAAAAAAGTTGGATGAGAAACTTCAGGGGAAACTGAGGATGTCTCATGTCTTCCAGCCTTTCAAGCACAGACTCAACTGAGTACTGTGGTCAGGAGGGAAAGAGAGTCCACAGTGGTTTTGTGAACCTGGCCAAGGAGCTCCCATGGGTGAACTCAGAGCAGGATCTTGTGTCCTGAATGCACAACTCCCAGGGAAAGAAGAGACAACCATGAAGCCCCAGGCCTATTTCCAGGGACTGTAATTTGGAGCTGTGCTCACTACAGATGTCTGGCAGGTGAGTGTGAGCACAAAGGGGATCACTTGGGACAAGGTGGAATCCACACCTTCAGCAGTTCTATGCTACCTTATGGAGGTGCAGGATACAGGGCTCCTGATTCAGAAATACTCAGACTCCTCCTGTGCTCCTCCACTTTGCAGTAGGTGAATGTTTGTACACAGCAGCACTTAGTTAGTGATTGCTCAGTTTTTCTTACTTGGTGTTAAATCTTGGAAATTTAAATATCAGAATGATTTCCTTAGAAACCAAAGCCATGAGAGGGAGAACAGCAGCAGTTTCAACACAGCACAGCATTGTCCCTGCACTGGGAATGGGTGGCAGCACAGAATCTGATGAACAGGACAGAGGCACTAAGCTTCATGACAAGGGGACCCAGAAGATGAGGCCTTGAGAATGGTCCTGCTTTCAGCGCAGCCTGCAGGTGGACATTACAAGGCAGGGATGTGTGGGAGGCTGCTCTCTTGGGAGGTGATGGTTTTCTCCTGTTGAAGGAGCCTGTCTGTGTCAGGAGAGTGGGCAAGAATGTCCTTGCAATGATGGGAGCATTGCAGCCTCATTGGTGCTTTCAGTGGTGAGTGCTGTCCTTGTCCTCATTGCTCGGACTCAGCTGAGAACAATGTTGCTAGAGGCACAGAAACTATCACTGTAGCATCTGCAGAGCTCTGAGACAAACAAACCAGCAAGGGATGAGGACTGAACAAGGACACTGCTGCTGGGTAGGTTGCAACAAACATTTGTGTTAATTCTCCATCTTGTTTCCCAGCAGCTGCAACAGCTGGCTGAAGACAGTGACCCTGACCTCTAATGACCCTACCCTTGATCAACATCTTGCCTCAGGTTGGCTGAAAGCCATCCTCACTGTGTGGGTCTGAGGGTGAAGATGGCTGCAGCAGTGTACCTTTCAGCAGGAGAAATGAAGAGGCGAGGTCAGTGAGACCCACAGGTTCATCCTTGTCACACTATCCTGATGTCCTTGGCTCTGTCTGATAAGAGCTTTTCAACATCACTGTTCTCTCCTGCATGAAGGCAAGTTATGTACTGGCCATGGGCCTCAAACTGTAACATTTGGAGTTTTATCCTGATAGATGAAACAAAATATGTTAGAAACTTTAACCCCCATTGGATGAGGCTGTAAATCATGTCTCCTTGCTGGGTAGCTTAAACACAGATGATACAGGCATGATTGTTCCATGGGTGACTGTGCCACTTCTACAGCTGGTAAACCTGCAGGATGGGACAGTGCTGCATGTGCCACTGGTGATTCAATCCAGTGCAAACATGGTAAGGCAATTTTTATATTTATAGTAAAAACATATGAGTGGGTGTAGGTCTAAAACTGGTTTTGTGATGCAGAAGTGGATGAACACTGGTAATCCTTATGCTACTGAAACAATAATCAGCTACTCCCGGATCTGGTCCCCTTGTGCCCTCTCCATACCCATCAGATGTGAAAGTGCTGCTGAGCTTTTCAGCAGTAGATCAGCTCAGGCAATCAATGGCCCTATGTGAAAGCACTGTGCTGCTTCTATGGGAGACTCAGAGGTGGGCACAGCAGCTATTACTGCAAGGAGCTTGGCATTGTGATCCAAGGTCTCTAAGTACCGCAGATGACAGCATGGACACTGCTGAGCACACTCTGGAGAAAGAAAGGAGGACAGTGATCATACACAACCCTGGACCCTCTACCTCCTGAAGATTTAGGGAAAAGGACCCTGGAGAATCTCTAGATACTGTCCCACAGGTGATGATTAACACACACTTAGCATTAAGTCCCTCTGTAGTTTCCTTTCCTAGGTGAAAGTTGGATCTAGACAGTAGTAATGTCCAGAGAAGCCACTCAGACATGAACTGCAGAACCTGAACAACTCAAGGCTGGGCCTTTAATCTCTGTCAAGATCATGATCCTGCAGAGAAAGTGAATCAGATAGGATGCAGCACAGGAGAGGGGTCAGTGTGGGTGTAGGGAGAGTGCATTGTTGGCCTTCAGCAGTGCCAGTGACTTTTGGAGAAAGCATGCTGTCCATCCGTCTCCAGGGATGTCCCTCAATGCCAGATGAATAATAGGACCACTCACTGCTGACCTCACTGAAAAGTGAGTCCAGCACTGTGCAGCCTGCCTGAAAATAGAGCTTCACATCCAGCAAAAGAAAGAAAACAGATCACAGTGTAAATGAGAGTGGAAAAACCATAACTGTGTGTAAAATGAGCAGATAATAATGCTGAAAAGGGCTTTGGAACTGCAAAGGTGCTGGCTGAGATCAACACTGTGTGGAACAAACAGGATGTGTGGTGAAACTATGGACCCAGTAGACACTAAGGTATAGCCTAGGGTCTGCCATTACCTGCAATAAGTTTTTGGTTTTTCCCCAACAATAACTTTTTTCAAGGAGGCCAGGGAAATCTTCAGAGTGTGAGATCATCTGAAAACCACAGCATCCATGGTGTACTTGGAGAATGGTGTGGGGTGAAGGTGGCCCCTGTCTTGGGTGGGTCCTGTCCTCCTTCCTGCACTTGGACATGGATGATGTGTGCCTCTGCATCACTCCTGTTACTCCCTGATTCCTCAAATCTAACGACTAACCTGGAACATGTTGGCCATGGGAAAATCTGCCAAAAGTGTAGGCTGACAAACCTTCAGATGATGCTGAGAAAGTAATGGGGTGTAAGGTATCACCCCTGTTTGCTGGCTTCAACCCCTTAGGCCTCAGCTTCAATGTCCCAAGGCCCCAAGGCATGTGTGCATGTGACTCATCATCCCCCCAGGTTCTTGCCCAGCTGTTACTATGTTATGCTCCCAGGATTCAGCCATGTTAATCAGCTCTTGTTAGCTCATGTGCATTTATGAGCAGTGTCCAGGAACAGTTTCTGATAGGCCATGTTTTGTTCCCTATCTGGGTGAAATCAATGCAGGCATACAGATATCATCCAATTTACATGTTTTTATGAAATAGAAACTCTGAGTACTCACATTTTTGTGCATGAATTAATTTACTAACCTTAACAACTGGGAAAAGTTGTTGTGCAGCTAGGATGAAATCCAGAAATTACAATTTCCTGGCATTAAACAATAAAACCATGAAAAATAACCCAACCAAGTCAGGGAGACTAAATGGTTAAGATATTGAAGTTCACTGCAGGAAAAGTGTACAGCTTTCACATGTAGAAAGAAGAAGCCAACACAAAATGTGTATGTAATACCAGGATCATATTAATAAAGAAAACAAAAAAGTAAAGTCCTACTGATTTAGTAATATCTGTGTGTTGTGTGATTTTTTATGTTCTACAAATTTTCATGGGTTTAGAACTGGAAATGATGACTTGTGACTCTAATCCTAGCACTCAGGAGGCTGAAGCAGAAAGACCTTTGTAAGTTATAGGCCAGATTGGGTTACATAGCAAATACAAGGGCAGCCTGAACTGTGTAATGCAACCTGGTTTCAGGAAAAAACAAGCAAAATGCTGCTGCTGCTGCTGCTGCTGCTGCTGCTGCTGCTGCTGCTGCTGCTGCTGCTAAAGGAATATTCAGAGAGTAATGTTCTAATAGTTTTATCTATTTTCCTTTTCTCAGCTTTACTCTTTAGAGTTGGGCAAAACCCCTAAAACTATTTTAAAGAAAGAGATCCAGAGAGGTAACTTGCAGAACATGCAGAAGAAACTGTAAACTGTTGGAAAGTGATGTGTTTGGGGGGTGTTACACATGCAGAAGAGAGAATGCACACTGAGAAATAGGCCTAGGGATTTTTGGAAGGAGGTTGTTGTGGCCAGCCCAACATTACACAACCTTTGGGAAAGGAAGAAGAGTGGGAGGTCCTCATCAGTGGTGATTTTCTGAGGAGACTGAGGCCTTGTGTATCAGCATAGCTCGGGCAGCTGGAATGCAGGGCCTCCTGACATTCTGTGACATCACCACCTTCCAAGTCTCTGCTGTAACTGCCACTGTTGCCTGGCATGCTAAGCATAACTGGCTGTCTTGAGTCTGAATCTGAGCCACAAGTAGGATCTTCAGCTCTGAAGTCAAATTCAGGACCTTGTTTTGTCAGGGATATTCACAAGTCTTGTGAGCATTGATCGACTTTATCTCAACAGTGAGTTATTCATTGTACTCCCTGTCCTTCCTCAGTCCTGAGCCAACCTGTTTGATTTCTCTTGTATCACTTTACTCTGTTTTGCTTATAAGTTCATTTTTTCGGTCAGGTTCTCACTATGTATTTCAGGCTTTGTGTGACTACACTGTGTAGCATAGGCTGGCCTCGAACTCTCAGTGATCCTCCTGCCACAGATCCCCATGTGGGGATTACAGGCCTGCACCACCATGCTCATCTTATTTCTCTTGGATTTTAACTCTGGTTGTGTTTGGATATCTCCACAGTCCTTGGATGGAAGTCCACACTCACCAGAGTCCCCATGGTGGTATCACACAGTACCAATCCCAGAGCTAAGCTGAGCATAGTACCCTTCAAAGAGGATATGTGCTGTGGGTTGGGAGAGCATGAAGCACAGGTTGAGCTCTGTAGATCAAGTTTGGTGAGACTCGGAGCAGCTCTTGGCTCCCTGACCAATGAGGTGCCAAAACATGGTGAGTTCTGTAGGTTCACATTGACCAAAATGATAAATGATTCTGTTTTCCTGTACAAATGAAATAGGCTCAAAAAGTAATTATTTTCTTTCCTTTATCAAAATAAATTGACCTTCCCACATTCTTAGAAACAGAAGTGTGGTATTTTGTCTCCTATTTGAATTAAATAGTGAGAGTTAAAGCATGTACCAGTTTCTCCCAGTTTACAGTGAGGAGTAGGTTGGGACCAGTGTAACAATCCCAGTTATCAATTCCTACTGAATGCATGGAATGATCTGCTTTTGTCACAACAGGTCAGGCCATTTTGATAGAACCCTCTATGTCCCCTGTCAGATCCTCCACACCTGTAGCCTCACTAGTGACATACAGTTTTGGAACCAGTGGCCTCACTTTGTAGTGAAGCTCCTGTGGAGTCTCAGTGGGCAGAGAACCCTACTGGTTATGCCATGAAAAGCAGGGGACAGTGCTCAAGATAGGTTTCAGAGGAGCTCAGGGAGATTCTCATCCTAACTGAAGTTGTGGCAGCCATGACTGTCACCATGGAGACCAGGGTGTTCTATGAGGAGGAGGATGACATGCTTGGTGGGGCACAGGCACTTAGGAGTCCAGAAGAGCCAGTCCTGGACATTCAATGGAAGCTGTGTCTGGGGTAACAGCCTGTAGCAACCATCTCTGTCTCCAGAAGCCCATGGCTCTCAGGAACAGGGCTGGGAAACAGGTGTAGGTGGGCCTTGAGAGTCTGAGCTCTGAGCCATGGGGCCACAGTGAGAGAAGGTGTTAGAAAGAGACTTCTAGCTATTGTCCACTCCAAGGTCACAAGGAGGGTGTCCCCTCCTGAAGTCACCCCAGAACAATAAGCCATTGATGTGTGCAGAAGAGAGGTAACTATGAAATCAGGGAACTGTGTTCCAGCACTGTCACCAGAGGGAATGTCACCCTCTCTGATCCTGAAGTTGCCATATTGAGCTACAGTTATCTCTCCAAAAATTAATTGGTAAGGTGTTTTTTTTAACTGAAAAAGTCTTAGAAAATAATCAAAAGTGAACCATGTGAAGAAAGTCACCAGAAAGCCACTGGCAGGCTCAGTGGAGGAACTAGGCAGAAGATGGCCTCTGTGCCATCATGGGCTCTAATCCAGGCGTCTGGTCCTCTGGGCCCTCAGATGTCTCCTGTGCTGTCTCTCTTGCACAGGGTTGCAGTGAGCTCATGAGTTCCCTACAGTGACATTCTTGCAGCAGGGCCTGGCAAAGGCCCATGCTCATGCTGCGGTTTTCTAGTCTACCTGAACCACTGCGTTACAGTGTCAGGTGTTTACTGTCAGCTCCTCATGCTGCTCTCACATTGTATGCACATGGCCGGGGGAGATTTTTTATCTTTGAGAAACTTGTTTCTCCCAGGAATCCTAGCCCAGGGAAACTTTGAGCTGCTATGCAAGAACAAGGCTGGTGCTTCTTCCTGCCCAGCTAAGGGTGCGTGTTGGGAGGCTGCAGGCTTGGCCATTGCCATGGTCTCAGATACTCATTGAGAATGTGAGAATATGAGTTCTGACTTTGTGTCTCCCCAGCTGGGTCATTTGTCTTTTTCCTGCCTGCTAGCTTCTCTCTCATCACCTTTAAAATGGGGATTATTCCATATTACCTGTGTAAGAGACTAGAAAATCAAAAGAGGGAAACACTGGCTCATAGCCTGGTACTGAGCTATCCTTGTCCTTGACACAGGTATGGGCTCCTCTGCAGGTGATGACCACAGTGCATGTCCAGCTTGCACTGAGGCAGGTGCATGTGTCTCTTCTCTGGGGTTATAAGGAAACAAGATGATGACTCTTTGCTCTGGGAGAGGCTGCACACTGAGGAGCAGGACATTTCAGCAAAGTTGCCTCTGACCCAGCAGTTAAGATAAGGGGAGGTAGGGGGAGGCATGTGAGTCCCTGAAGCGGGCAGCTTGGCTGTGAGAACCCAGAGCTGCAGGTCAGGGAGGGCAGAAATGTCACAGGCAGAAGCTCCAATTACTCCTCAAAGGTTCAGAGGAGAACGAGTTGGAAGCTGATGCACTCAGAGTGATCGGAAACCCCTCCTGTGCACCTTTTAGAAATGCACTGAGTTGCCAGTTGCACAAAGAAAGTGACTGTGTGTGTGCGGATTATTGAGGTGGCAGGATTTGGTGTGTTGCTGTCCCCTCTTGTCCTTCTTCCTCCTGGTCACCTCCTGCATGGTGATGGCACATCCCACCTTTATTCAGAAGAACTGGGTCTTTCTGAGCCAGTGGAGCTCTGGTTGCATTTTCTCCAGGGACCCCAGTTGTATGCAGACAAGTGTCTGCCTGGGATGTGTGTCCCCACTCTGCACAGGGCACTGTGACTCTGTGGAGAGGGAGGGAGCCAGCTGCTTGGATTATAGAAGACATGATGAGGGTGATGGCTGGGCATCCTATAGGGGCACTTGGTGATAAAGAGAGCCCTTTAATTTCCTGTCATTTTTTGTCTGGCCCAGGACCCTGTTCAAATAGGTGCTTGGGTTCTGCCTGTGGGACCCCAGGATCTCCTCACAAAACCTATCTGTGCCCTTTGAGTGCCCCGCACCATTCTGCAGGCTCACATTGCCATTCCTTCCATCCTAGGCTGTCCATGCTCCTCATTCAGAAGCTGCAGTGAGATCTCTTGGAATTAACTCAAAAGCTGAAATTGAAAGGCAAGAAGTGTCCCTGCTCCTCAAGGAGCATCTGGAGGTCCTCCTCAGGAGAGGTCACCCTGAGACCAGCCAGGCGCATGGCCACCACCAGGGTCAGCCTGAGGGCTGCAGGCTGGCTGAGCATCTGGTCCATGACCTCAACCCGAGTGAGGAGGCCTCAGGCACTGATTGCACTGAGCTTGTTTAAAGATCCCAGCTCATGGGACACTACACCCACAAAGTGATTTGTTTGACAAGCTCTTCTGGTGCTTGTGTCCCATGTAGAGCTGTGGCAAATTTAGGATTGCCCCCAGGGGAATGCGGGAGATGAGTCCAAAAGCATGGGCCTTACAACATCCCAGTGTCCTTTGTCCCTAAGGTGACCTGGATCTAACTTGAAGAGGCCGCATCCTTCTAGCTTTAAACCTGAGAAGGGGGATGTGTTAGGAGAGAACTGGTTAGAATTAAAATCATACTGCACTAAGAATGAGAGGTTCCCAAACCCTAACCTAATGTCTTTCTGTACCAACTGTGTATGACTGATCACTCCATCTTTCTTGAATTTTTGTCTCCTGACGTGTAGAATAGTAGATCATATGGTCTTGGTTGCTGTTCTGTGCAGGAAGAGAATAGTCATGAATGCATTTAGGAAGGATAAGGATCCTCCCACTTTGGGCTTGGTAAAGGCCCTCCATCCCATACCCCCAAGAGACTTTAGCACCTCCCTGAGAGACAATTTCCCCCTCATGACACAACCCAGGCTACTGCATTTCCTTCACTGTGTGCAAGGAGCCACAGTGATGTTTACTGGTAACTGAAGACCGCAGTGTCCATTAGGTTCCCTGTCAGTTTTGTGCGTCCTGTCGGTTTGGGAAGATGTCTGTTGACATAGGTCCTGTTCTAGTGCCCTGCATGATAGTTCCCTGGCCTGAAGGCCACTGTGTCTCTCCCTGAATCCACCCATCCTTCCATGAGATTCCCAAGAACAATATCTCCATGTATTATTCTTGACATGATTTGAAAAGGTTTCCTCCCATCGTGTGCCTCAGCTTTGAGTGATCTCAGCAGAGCAGAGGCAAGTGTTGTCACAGTGTAACTTACTCATTCTTGCTCTTCTGGGCTATGCTTTTTGTTCTGGATAAAGATGCCCCAACATAGTTCACATCAACTTTCTTCTGTGTTGTGTTTTCTTGGGAAAAGTTTTTATTTTCACATGACATTTATAATCCATTCTGATATAATGTTGGCAAACCTGTAAGGGCTTTGCCTGGTCCCTTGTCCCAGTGCCTCTCATGAGAGACTCTGCTTTCTCCAGGAGTGGCCCCAGATCCTTTGTGAGCTCTATTTTTGAGGTCTGATTCCAGTCTCCCTTCTCAAGAGCTGATCTGTTTCTGTCCTCCCAGCCACTGTGCTGTCAGAGGTTTGGGTCTCTTGACTCCAAATAAACTTGAGAATCTATTTGTCCTTTTAAAAATACTCTGCTGGTTTTAAATTGTCATTCTTGGGTACTGGTAGATGGATTCCTGAAGAACCTAACTCACATATAGAGATTATGTCTTCATTGATATAGCTAGTCATTGAGTTTTTTGCTTATACATGTTTTGCTAAGTTCATGCATTAGAACTTAATTGAGTTTCCTAGTAGATGTGAGTGGTGTTGTTTTTACTTCAAATCCCCCATGTGCATTCCTTATATGCCTGAGAGTGCAATCTGTGTATTACCTATGTAGCCTAAATTTTTGCTGTAGCTTTTTTTCCCCAGGAAGTTATTATTCATGCTATATTGTGATTTTTAAAAGTAGATACTTGCATTTTTTAGTGTTAAAGAATATTCTAACTTGGAGTTTGACACCCCCCCCAGCCCCGTGGTTTCTTTGTTTGTCTCATTTGTTTGTTTTTAATTTAAACAGTTGTGTTCCCTTTTCTCTTTGCATTTGGAGTTTGGGGATTTCTGTTGATTTTTTTTTTTGAGGTGACAAATGTTGTCAATGTCCTATCTGATGTAACCCTAAGGCCTTCTCCACTTCTATTGCAGTCTTTGGTTTCTATCACTTGCTTCTTTGTGCTCTTTCTCCCATTCCCATTAGACCTGTAGACATGTTCTTCACACAGGGATGTTGATTTCCACTACTGAGAACTCTACAGGCCCGGCTGTCTGCTCTCCCTGCACACAGTGCCCTCTGCCTTCTAGTCATCTTCAAATTGCTTCTCGGAGTCAATTATGAGAAATTGGGTGATGTGAGTAGAGGCTGAGCCAGCATTCAGGGAGGGTTTGTGTTTCTCTTCTAGGGCTTGGCTGTGTTTTCTGTGTGCTGGAGCTATTGTTGCTACAGACAAAAGTCTCCTGTGACTTGCATTCTGTCTGTCTGTCTGTCTCCATCTCTGACTCGCTCTCTGTGTTTGTGTCTCTGTGTGTGTGTGTGTCTGTGTATTTATGTGTGTGTTTGTTTTGACACAGTGTTTTACTGAGGAGTTCAGGATGGTCTTGACATCACAGAGCTCCTCATTCCTCAGCTTCCCTAATGCTGGGATTACAGGCATGGGTCAGCAAACACAGCCACTGGCGCACTGCTGTGCTGAAACTCTGTTCCAGCACTTCTTCACTGTTGCTTCTCTGCTCTGACCTGAGCACCCTGCTGATGGCTGGCAGGTGTGGAAGGACAGGAAGCAGGGCACAGTCCTGGGATGCCCTCTCTGGTTCTTCTGAGCCTTAGCCCATGGTTGTCACCTTTCCAGCAGCATCTCATTGATTCCACCACTTCTGCCTTGTATGCACAGCATTCTGAATTGCCTCTGGGGCCCCAGAAATATAAGCAAGTACACAGATCTTTGAGAAATTGAGGGCTCATGTGCTTCATCAGGAGATGAGGAGACCTCGTGCCCACAATCCCACATAGATATTTCGATTTCTGTGCCAGAGTGGCCCTGGTGTCTGTGATGGGGACAGGGAACTACTCACTGCCTAACTATCCCTTTGTGAATTTACTTGCAGAGGTTCCAGAAGAAGAGGAAGATGTTAAAGAGGAGGCATCTCTGGCCCACAGGGAACTGGATAGTCAGGACCAGGACTTACATGGGGACAACATGAGGCGGGTGGCCGAAAGACATACCGGCAGGTCAACAGTGCCCAGCTTTCACATGCAGAAAGGCAAAGTGATCTGGTGCTCTGAGTCCATTTGCTCAAGCCAGGAGAAGCACCTTTCTATCAGTGTTTGATGTTCCCATAGGACTCTTTTGTACCCAAATGGACCTCTTTAGCCTCTCTTGTGCGGGAGAACTGTGGCTGAGATTTGGATCTGATTCTGCATGGGTTGTCTTATGTTATTAGCAGATATTTTATACTAACTTATCTAAGAATAAAGCTGTGAGTCCCTGCATGTATGGAAAGAGCGATGCACTACACAAGGTCCTTAGACTCTGCTGTCTGTAGGTCAGTGACTGGGACAATGTACAAATGCCATCCAATTGACAGAGAGAGGGCAGAGCTCTGCTGGGAGTTGTGGTTTTGTCAGAACAGGAGAGGAAGCTCCGTCCTCATCAGCTTGTCATCCAGCCTGTGCACCATGCACCTCCTCCTGTCCCTGCCATCTAGGCAGCTATACTCTGCCCTCCTAGGAGGACAAAGTCGTCTTTGAATTCTGTGTGCTCTGTTTCTGTGACCACTCCCTTACATCTCTCTCATAACCCTCAGAATCTTCCATCCCATCTTGCCCCCATTTCTGTGCATCTAATGCAAACTCAGGGTGACAGACATAGGACCTGCAGAGGGGACAGGGTGAAGATACTGTAACAACTCACAGCCATCACTGTCACCTCCTCCTGGCAGGCATCTGCTCATCTGTACAGTTTTGCTTTTTCACACTGGAACAGCTGCTGTCTCTTGCACTATTCTTGCCAATTGCTGCTCCTGAGTGCTGTGCTTTGATATTTAGTTACTGGGTAGATTTTTCTGCATTTGATGCCCTCACAGAAGATGTTACTATGGTTCCTTCACTCCAATCCAGCATCTCTATCTCTTCTCATCTTCTCTCCCATGAAAGCTGTCAGTTCCCTGCCAGGACATAAACACTCATGACTGTGCCTGCCAATATCATGGAGGTGTGTCTGAGCCTTGGCAGTCTCCCCTCTTTGGATGCAAGCACTGTCTTTTCTCAGTGGCCCTTAGATCTTTTCTCCTTGAAGTTGGGTTGAGGTGTCTATGTACATAGACTCAGTGAACAGTCTGAAGAGTAACCACACACCCCTGCAGCTGCAGCCTGGCACCCACAGCCTCTTCTGTTATGTGAGGAACTCTGTCCAGGGGAACACCAGGTTTCCCTTCTGTAAAGGATTTGTTATTTCACATCAGTCTCATTCCTGAGTCTCCTCAGTTCACTGAGATCAGACTTGGAGTCTGAAGTTTCTAAGATCACCAGAGACAGTGAGACCAGTTCCTGGGATGTCTGTGGGAAGATGTTTGCTGAGCTGTGTCCCAGCATGGAGACTGAGACCTGTGTTGCTGGTGTGTCACAGCTGAGTCCACGGTGATGTAACAACAGTAGCATGGAGACCTGAAGTATAGACTCTAAAGGCAGATCTCTGACACACTTTCTTCACCCCAGCATGAAGCTACAGAGTATATGTTCAAAGTGTGCTGCAATATGTGTGTCCTTTCCTTTATGGAATTCTGCTTTTACTAATGTCTGAAATATCTGAATAGACTACTGAGGAACTGTAATGACCATGAGTTTAAATATTCATGCACAGTGGCAAACTGTTTCCTGCAGGATGAGACTCAGGAATGTGGAATTGCCCTCTGCACATGGGGACTTTGTTCATTGGCAGGTTTTCATTGGCAGGAAACTGTACATAAGGAAACACTTTTGTCAGATATGAGTTCTAGGTGCAGATGTGCTCAGGAATGCACTTGCTGTGCATATGACTGAGCCCAATCATTTATATGTGGGTCTCAAACACGTGGCAGCTTTCCATTGGAAGGACTCCCTGGGGTGTACTCACAAAAATCACTGGTGATGTCCTGATCACTGAACAGCACCCCATTTATACTGCGCTGGTTTCCCTCTGACCTTGAAACATGCTGTGTTTTCATTTCTGACCATGCCTGAAAGGTGAGCTCTAATTACGTGTTTTGTCCTCCCTTCTCCTCTGTGCATTTCAGCTTTATCAATGAAAATACCATGTTTGAAGCCAATAGAGGTATTTCCAGAATGGAGTTCCACCCTGTTCTACATGAGAAAGAGTCTCAGAGAACTGTTGACTGAGGATGGACCTGTGAGACCCCAGGCACAAAGCCACCAGGAAAACCACTCAGAGTGGTGCAGGCTGGCCAAGTAACTCACCTTGCAGCTTGACCCAGGTGAGATGACTGCAGGCTGATCCTGGCTTGATTTCTGTCTACTCATCTCACAAGGCTGTCAAAGAGTGTTACACTATAGTTGTAGCATTTGGGTAAAGACTCTCTGTGAGTGTCCTTTCAGAGGGCTCTTGTCACTCCCAGGGTTTCTCTAGGGTTCAAATGTCATAGAATGTGGTCATGTAATTTTGGGTAACAGGGCAACAACTCCCATACATAAATGACAGAAGTAAGGTGGAGGGTTCTGGGAAGGGTACTGGCTGTGGAAACTGTGGAACAGGCTTGTTTCTCCTGTCCTTGGTGAAAGGAAGCAGAAAGGATGGGAGCCTTGGGGAGATGTGAATCCACTGACCCTGTGGTCCAGGTCCATGACAGGAGTAAAGAGTATCTAGGGCTCTGCAGACTGTGATCAAAGTGAACTGGGCCCAGTACAACTCAGAGTGGGCCAGAATCATCACCCCCAAATAAGGACATTGTGTCCCTGTGAGCAGCATGTCATTACAGACTGCTTCTGTGGGGCTGACACAGAGGTCATTCAGTACAGGCCTCCATATCCATCTGACAATGATGCACACCCATCCATGTCTACAAGCTGAAGTAGCCACAGAGTGTCTTGAGTGCAGTGGCACCATGCAGTGACTGCCTGGACCTTTTAGAATCTTTTTGCAGAGCACCACTCTGATGGAGACAAAGAGGAGGAGACTCAGTCTCTAGAACCCAGGTAACAATCCATGGTCAGGAACCATAAGCAAGTATAATGGGAGAGAGTTTGTGTTAAAGTCAAGACTCAGGGTCAGGAGTGACCATGCATTTCACTCTCATGGATGAGAAGCACCTCCCAGTGGTTGTGGCATCATTCACCCAACCACAGACTCTTTGTCCTTTTAGCATGGGTCTGTGTTTTCCCTGGTATGTTTGGAGATGGGCATCTGTTTCAGAGAGCTAAGCTCTCAGGGCCTTTTTATCTTAAAAGAGAATTTTTATCCACTGAAAAGATTGCATGTGCCTTGTCTTTCTGAACTGAGGGTCAGAGTTTGTGGACAGCTGAAGCAGAGGAAAGAAAGTAGATGGAGCAGCCGCAGAGAGCCATGTCATGTCTCAGTATTGGTGAGAGCAGGCTGAGAGAGCTCAAGTTCTCCTGCAGTCACTGCAGACAGAGCCTGTCATCCCTGGAACCTATGTAATTCCTTGTTGTTGCTGCACTAGGGCGGCCTCTGCTGTGGTTCTCACTGTGAGCTCCCTGTCCTGCCTGCACCTCCAAGGAAAGCTGGCTCTCTCTCCTCCTCAGCTGGTTAAGTGGACAGTGCCCTGAGCAGGGGCTGCTCTCTTTTCCCTGTGTCCTTTTGTTGTCTATCTTGTTCTCTGTGTCTGTCTGTCACTTTTGCTCTTGCTCTCATTCCCATCAGACAGTGTCCAAGTCAGAGAATAGTTCCCTGGCACAAGAACTCAAGGGCAGACTCAGTCTGTGTGTTGGAATTCTCCTTGATATTTTGCAAGAGGCTTACTTGGAACCTGTGTGTTCTGCTCCATCTTAATCTTGTCTTTCCCACCCATCCCTGTCTCAGCATTGAGCATCATGAAGAAGTAGATGACCTGTCAGCTGTCCTTCCTGGGTTCTGGGCAGCCATTTCCATCATCACCACAAGAACATCACCTGAATTCCTCTCTCCTGCAGTTGAGCCTGAAGCAAGACTTTTGCCTGATGAAACCAGTGAGTCCCCCATCAACCTGCTAGATGTGCAACTTGAAGGTTCAGGGTTCTCAGTTCTGCAGGGTGTCAGCAGACAGAGGCAGCTATACCTTGGCCAGGACTCCCCTTTGTTTGCAGAGCAGGGGAAGAAGTCTGGGGACTCTGCAGCTTTGCTGAGTTCTTGTGCCAGGCAGCACTCTGGAAGCCTGGGTCTCACAGTGCAGACCTTGGATCTGCACTTGGCTGAGAGTGAGGAGAGGGGATCAGAAAGCCTCAAGGCCCACTGAAGCTGGTGCTCGGTGCAATCAGACCACTTCCTGAAGGATTTTTGGCATGGCCTCTCCTGCACAGTCCTTCCCTCTTCTCTGCACATCCACATGGCTGGAAGTCTCACCAGTGCTCTGGAGATGTATTTGTGAAGCTGAGGCTCCCAGCTCCCAGCTGCTGTTTGCTCTTTGCTGCCTTCCTCTAGGGCAGCTCTGCAGTGTCCCTTCCTCTGCCACTGCTGAGACTCCATCCTCTTCCCAGCATCAGTGTTTTCCTTCCTGTCAGCCTTTGGCTTGCATCATGTATCTCATCTCTGAGTTCTGCTTCCTGTCCCCCAATTTACCGGAAAGATAGAGAACAGAGCTCCGGTGCACCATCTCCTCAAAGCCCTGTGTTGCTGAGCAGGAGCCCCATGGCCTGGCCTCATTCTGGCCTATGTGGAGATAAATCTCAGGTCACTGTTCCTATAACTCACAGTGTTTTGATCTTTTAGTCACAGAGAAATGTGAAATTTTATGTGTATGTACTCACTGTATAAACTATTGGGGAGTAGTGAGCTGTGATGTCCACCTGTGAATCTGAATGCTGTAGAGTGAAAGTAGCCATGACACACATCATTCCATTGCCCCATCAGGCAGCCAGTGCCTCTTCACAGTGCAAACATCCTGTTGCTGTCTCTGTCTGCTGATGAGGAAGAGGGAAGAGGGTGCTCTCAGGTCCCAACCATTGGCAAAGCAGGAGTGAACTACACATGTCCTAGCATGTGCTGGGTGCTGAACCTGCCACATAGCTCTCTTTCCAGCCTCAGCCTTGACATCCTCCAGAACCCCTCTCAGGCAGGGTCGGGGTCCCTGTGTCACAGCTGAGCACATTGAGACTCAGCAAGATCCCATGCATGCCCAGGTATCCTCAGCCAGTGTGATCATTGAGTCCAGGCCACCAGGTGTGTTGAAATCCAAGCTGAGTCTCTGTCCACTGTTTTGATGCCTCAGTGGTCAGGGACAGGGTTGTGATGTGGTAGGGTTAGGGTTTTGGGTTGGGTACATTTGTGTTGTGATGTGTGTGTGTGTGCTGTTTGAAGACACTGGGATCATCTGGGAAACACAGAAGAATGAAGCAATGCAGGTGCTCAGGTGAGTATAAATGTTGTGGTCTGGGAGCCCAGGGCTGACCTCTGAGCTCACAGGTGCAGAAAGAACAGGAAGGGCTGGGTATTTCTCCCTTTTCCCTGAGCCAGCTGGGGATGGGGACTGTTTTCCTACAGCTGCTTCTAATGCTTCCCAGCTGCATTACTTCTCACGTTTACTACCCCAGCGTCATTCTGCCCCAAGGTGCAGTAAAGTGAGGTTTCCCTGCACTTGGAGGAGTCCTGCAGCCTCCTGTGGGAGGTGATGGGAAGGAGACGCTCCCCTTTTTCTGTGACATTTGCCTTGCTTGCATGACTGCAATTCTATAGCTAGAAATAAAACTGGATGAGAAAGAAGCTTGTGTGAAGTCACACTACTGAAAGTGCAGCCCTGAAGGCCCATGGTCTCTTTCATTCAGCAGTGCCTCAGTCTCCTGAGCACCCCTATACTCCCACACAGGCAGCCACCTAGGAAGTAACCCAAGCTTGGTGCTTACTTTCCTTCCTGTCTTGTATCATTATTGCTGTGATCATTTTTTTCAGTTACTGACACAGAATTCAGCAGAACAGCAAATAATCACAGCTTCACAAAATTCCGTACACACAGGGTTACATGTCCCCTGTAGAAATAAAATCAGTGCAGCAGATCTGACCTCTGCATATGACACCTTATCTCATGGTCAGGTTTGTCACAGACAGAAAACTGTCCTCTAGAAATGCATTACAGCAGCCATCACTGCTAGGTTTAAAGTGATGCAGGAAAATGCTTGCTTGTGCATATTATCCTGCCACATAGCTTATGACGTGGTCACCAAGCACACAGCAACATTCCACTGGAAGGGCTCCCTGGCATGTACTTGGAGGTAACCCTGACACTGTCTGAATCACCTTATTGTCACTCCTCTCACACTCTGCAGCTTCCTCCTCTCCCTTGGGAAGCACTGTGTCAGCATTCACGGCCATCCCCAGAAGCTGAGTTCTACATGTAAGTGTTGCCTTCCCTCCTCCCTTATAGATTTCAGATCAGCAGTGGAGCTGCAGGCTGAATGAGGACCCACACAGTGAACACTTTGGTCAAATTGAGAGATATCACCCTTTCCATCCAGTGCAGCATCAAGGATCTCCTCTCCCAGGAGAACTCTGTGAAAGATGAAGGGCAGAGCCACCAGTTCTGTGCTGTGTGGCACAAGATGGCTGAGTGCATTAGCCTCCAGCTATGCCCTGGTGAGTTGACCACTGGCCTTGGCCAGTCCCTGACCTCTCCAAGGGGCCCAGCTCATGGGAGAGCCCAGCAGATAAGCAGTCTTCCAGTGCTTCCTTTACCATCTACATTTCCCATCGCGTCTCCACACATGGGGATGCTTCAGTGGAGGAGCGAGCAGAAGGAGGGGGGTGGGAAGCCACGCCATCCCCTCTTGCCTTGCTCCCTAGTGGAGTGGGGCTCCTGGACAGCAGCAGCGTCACCCAGCATCCTCACAGGACAGAGGCACAGGAGGACAGGTGGGTCAGACTCCTCACAGCCTGGACTTAGTGTGTTGACTTACTGTTGTGCTGAGTGTCATGGATGGATCTGGAATGTATTGTTTTGTTATTTTTTGAGACAAGATGTCATTGTGCTCCTCGTGCCTTAATGTCACTTTGCATCCCAGGCTGCACTGAAACTCCTGTCAGTTCTCTTGCCTCAGCCTCTCTAGCTTTGAGATTACAGGCCTATGCCACCTCACCAGGCCCTCCCTGGATTTCTGTCTCCTTACCTCTTAAATAGCCACGAATCCTGGTGTGGTCCATTTAGTATTCAAATAGGGAATTTCCATGAGTGCACTCAGTAGGACACTATGACTCCCAGGTGTGGTTTAGGGACTTGACATACTAGAATGTGGTTGTGGGACAGTACAGACAGAAGCATTCTCAGCAGATTACAAGACAGAAGTTTCGTAAGTGAGGTGAGAAGAGGAAGATTGAGGGTTAGGAGGTGTCTGGCATGGGGCTTTGTGACAGTATTGTTCACGTTTTCTTTAGTGAAAGGAGACTTTGGTGGGTGAGAGCTGTGGTGAGGTGTGGAGGCACTGACTCTGCAGTGCAGTTGGGTGACAGGAGGGAGGAGTGTCCAGGCTCAGCTGGCCAAGATCTGTGAACTGTCCAAGTCACCTTCCCAGGATGCTGTGATAACTGCCCCTACGTGGGGATCTTGTGAGGGTAGACACTGTCTGTCACCCCACACTGTTCTGTGCAGCCCACAGGGAGGCCATGGCATGCTCTGTGCCCTGGTTGGAGTCTGTGTGTCCTTGTAGTCCTTGATGGTATGGTGGCTGCAGAGCTAGAGAGAGGGTTGTGCAGAGACTGGAAATCTAGTCAGAGTGAGCGCCCACATGGCAGGAAAAGGCAGGATAGATGCCTGAGCTAGATTTTAAGGAAACTGGAAAAGACATCAGTGGGCTGTGCAGAGGTGCAGCAGATCCAGCTGCCCTTGCCCTCCCCCTGATCACAGCAGCACAGGCCTAACGCTCCTGGAAGCCTTTCCTTAGCCCTGTCCAAGCACAGTGACCCCCTTCCATGTGGAAATAAGAGTGATTTTCAGGATTGTGGCATAGAGCCCCATGGGAGGCCTGAGTAATGGGTCACACTTGCCATCCCCCACCAGAGATGCATGAATTCAGATTCCACAGTAACTGGTTAAGGGACAGGCACCTCCACTGCCCTGCTGTCAGCTGTCGTCAGCCCCTATATGCAGTGCACTGCTCGGGTGAGTGGACACCTGAGAAAACAGCGAGGTCACCAGGTTCCAAGCCCAGGAAATTGCCCATGACCTGCAGCCTGTTCCACAGTCACTGCCTCCCTCTTCCCTGGCCTGGGACGTGAGGCCCTGTTTCCATGTCCTTTTGTTCCTGTGCAGGATGAGACACCCTCTCTCTGTCCTGGGCCTTGCACACTCTGTGCAGCCTTCTCTCTAAGAGAGAGGAGTGTGATTGTGGGGAGGGGATGCTAGATGTGACCTCATCTGTCACAGCACATCACTCATGCATGGGTGTGTGACTGTCCATTATGGACAGTCCTGTCTGGGTACTGCCTTCGAAGCATCCACAGGCACACAGAAGCTGACATCTGATGCACATGTTATCTTCCTCTGTGCCTGGGTCACTCCATGGTGTCCCCACAGGTGGGGCCATCAGATGAGTGTTCAGCAAAGGGAGAAGTGGGACGGTTTGTCCTGAAGCCTCTTCTACTTTCACTTCCCTAGCTAGCAGCCTGTCCCCAAAGGCTTCCGAGTGGACGACTTCACCTTGTGTCCAAGAAGTCTTGTGACTCATGCATCACTGACAAGCACTGTGTGGAAACACAACTGTGTCATGGAGTTGGCAAAGCCACCCTGAGCCTTTCCTCTGGCTTGTGGAGATTTGCAGGCCACACTGATGCTGAAAAGCAGTGGCTGCACTCACCAGGTAGGGAGGAGGTGTCAGAAGCTCCTTATTGTTTGTGCCTTGCCAGGGCATTGCACGGGCAGGTGACAGGGAACTCTGTGCTCTCAGGGCCAGACTGGAGCTGAGATTCTCTAGTGGCATCATGTTAGCCTTCAGATGCCTGGGGTTCAGAGAGCCTCAGGCCCTGCCCTGCAAGTCATGGAGTCTCCCTGCCCAGCAGTGCATTTTCATAGATAGTCACATCTCAGTTTCTGTATCTGAGGAGATGAAATGAAAGAAAGCTACATCAAGTGCATCTTACCTGTGTCCTGATGCTTTAACACAACTGATCCACACTGATACTTTGTGTTCTTTGTAATTCCCATAATGTCTGCAATAACTGATTCTGTACAAACAGCATAACCAAAGCTTTGATTAGGAAATCAAATTCTTGAATCATTCTGGTGGTTTGACAAGTGATGACAGTGACTCTGCCCTCTGAGTATAGCAGATTTTCAGGGACACTGTATGTCCAGGGCCCAGCCCTGTCTCTGACAGCCTTCGTGCACACTGTGTGGAGACCAGGCAACTTCCTGATCCCCACAATGCATCTTTGTATGATGGGGTGACCTTGTTCTCCTCTCCCACGTTTCTCCCTGCATTTTAAGTTTTCTTGATTTTCTCCCCTTTTCCTCACCAAACCGCATCACACACCCACCAGGATTTCCTGGTCCTTCTTTTCCTGTTAGATGCAGGTTGTTACACTTTTCCTTTTCTTGCCTGATCTTCAGTTGGGTGTGCTTTGCCTCCCAGCAATCTAATCATTACTGCTCATGTAAGAACCATCAACAACAAAATCCAGTATTAGTCTCTGTAGATGTCATCTCTCCTTGGATTCACTTGTCCAAGGCTTCTTGGGGGCAAGCATGTGGTGCAGTAAGACTCTGGATAAAGTGGGCCCTGGTGGCTGTCCTTGTGCTTCAGAGCTCAACTTGAGGCATCTGTTGGACCAAGGAACCCTCCCAAGATGGAGTATGATGCTACCCCAGATTCAGAAGATGCCACCTGTGAGATTCAGTCCCTTGATCTCCCTGAGCCTGCCACTGTCCTGAGGCAGACATTGTTCCTAGGTTCCAGCAGGAGAAGATGGGCTATAGATTCCCTGGCTCTCAGGCTTGTGGTGCAGAGATAATGACATCTGGGGCTGCTGGGTGCACTTACACCAGATCACTGTAGCCCTAGCACCATTCCCAATGCCTATAGTTCCTGTCTTGTCCTGTGCTCTGTCACAGCTGCAGGAACCCTGTGTGGTGGCTCTTCAGTCATGCATGGGCTGCCCGTTGTCAAGTGTTTCATTCTCCATGTCCTGTTTGCAATCAGTTCTTCTCTTCCCACTGCTTCTGTCCTTTCCCAGTCCCTGCCCACCCTGACTGTCACCCTCATGACATGAAGAGCATCTTTCAAAGCACAGAGCCTGGCTATTTTTCCTGAAACAACACACTTCTTGCCTTTGCTGCCTTGTGTTAGCATCTTGCCCAGTTCTACCACCTCTTCTTTCTAGAACCACAGCCTCATGATTGATGTTCACACAGCTTGTCCTCTGGACATGCTTTGCTGACCACACTCAGTTTCCCCATTCCTCAGAGCAGGAGCCCATAAAAAGGTGAGTTTAAAATTATGTGAAAGAGCCCTTAGTAGGAACAGGAAATGGCTGCAGGTGGGAGCTGCACCTTGGCCTACAGTTGTTTGTCTCTATCTCCAGAAGTGCAGGCATGGGTCAGATGATATGAGTTCCCAGGATGTGTATCTGGGCCCCACTGATAGATGTGAACAGGAGTGCTCTGCACTTAGCACCCCAAAGAGACACAAATCCAGATAAAGATACCTCAGGGAGCTCTTCAGATCACATGGGTCATGAGTGGCTTAGGCACTAAGAGTCTCTGTGCATCGCCTTCCCCTCCTCCATGGGTGGTTGAGAATCTGTAGTGCAGCTCCTGTGTCCTGGCCTAAGATAGAAGTGAGCATCTTGCCAGCAATTTATATAAGCAGCATAAGTGCCTGACTGGCAACTACAAGGTCGTAAGTTTGATCCCAGGTACAAAAAAAAAAAGAAAAGAAAAGGAAGAAGTGAGCATCTCAGTGAACTAATGTGGGACCCATGACTGCGGGGCTGCCATTTTCAATACCCATGAGATGAAGAAGCTCCTAGGGCAGGTGCACCTTAGAGCAGTGGGATTGTCCAGGGAGGGTTTACCTGACACTGTAGGAAGGAAGAGAGACTCTGGAGGGCAAGCACGGAAGGAGCCACAGGTCAGAGAGATTAAGTTGCTGGGCAGTGAAAGGAATGACTGGGTCACACCCAGACTCTGTAACCCCTATGGACTTCATAATCCACTGTCACAAATCCCTGATGTCATTCACTAAGAAGAGTGGTTTAAACACAAGTTAGAGACTCACTGAAGTTTACAGTGCACTGTATATATTTCACAGCTCTGTGATTAAATCAGTTGCACATTATAAAAGCTTTACTTAGAGGCAATTGAAACATACCATTTTTTAAAAACATGCTCCCAGCTGTAATTCAAACTGGCTTATAAATCATGCTGATCCTCAAACCTCAGGCCTTCACATGCTGGAATTACACTCTTGTGATACTACACCCACATACTTTGAGTCAGTTATATTTTCCAATTATTTTCAATAAATAAATCCCCAGATACAATTATTTGGCCTTAATCCTTTGTAGGAAGCATGATGAGGTATGAAAATAGCAACTCTGGAAATGCTCTCTGTGTGAACTTTGTTTTCCATTTTGTACATTTGTCTAAAGGACTAAATAAAGGACACTTTTTGTAATGAGCACAGTGGACAAGGAGAATACAGATAGGATAAGGACACTCACTGTCCTGTCCTTCCCTTCAGCAATGTAGAGGTGTAGATAGAGCTCGCATGGATGGGAGTCACAGTGTGACTGTGACAGTGTACAGATAGAGCAAGGACCTGAAGAAAAGATCCTGGGATGTGGCTCAACTCACTTCCCACTTTTGTTTCCTTCCATTCTGAGTGACATCTCTCTCTGTCCTTTCTTGATCCACTGTGTAGCAACACTTCTCTTGGGCCTGAAAGATCCTCATTCCCATCTCTCAAAGGTGCCCAAGTGCCATAGTCCTGATGGGGCCTCCAGATCAGAGCTCAGCTCTTTCTGCACTGTGTTTGTGAAAACTGCCTGGGGCCTGGGCTCCAGAACCAGGGCTGTCAAGGAGGACTGTGTGATGTTACCTAAAGCTCTCCTTCCTTCCCCTGTCCTGTGTCCTTGATGACTGTTCCGTATGTGCAGGAATGGAGGAGGATGGAGTCTGATGGTTCTGCAGTATTTTTATTGCCCATGCACTCAACCTCCTCATCCTGGAGTGCAGAGTCATGAGAGGCTGTGTTTCTCCGGGAAGCACCCTCTCCTTCCTGCAGCAATCTGTACCTGTAACACTGAGGTTAAGATCACCTCTCCCTGAGAGCTGTGAAAGGCCCTCACTGAGCTCCCCACAGGAGGATCAGTCAGGGACTTAGGTCACTGTGTGCAAGTGGGGCAATCCAAGTCACAGTGTCCTGCACCAGAGGCCATATTGCAAGACCTAGAGGGTTTCCCATCCCCCTTGGGTGTCACCTTCCCCTCTATGCTTCCTGAGCCCCAGCCCTTCAGCCCTCTCTCTCCAGGATCCCAGGTAGCCTCTAGTCTCTGTCAGCGCTGAGCAGAACTTCCAGCTCCTGTCCACAGGACCTCACCAAGACTGTCCTTTCATTTCTCTCTCCCTCTCTGAGGTCCCTCCTGCTGCATCCATGAGAGATGCTGTTGCTTTAAGGAGACTGGGCACCAAGGGGAACTTCTGTGTTTTACCATCAAATATAGAACAAAAATACCCAGAATTCAAGAGAGCTCCTCTGTAAAAACTGCAATCAGAACCAGCAATGGGACCTCACATTCCTTTTTCTTTTATTACTTAGCACAAATCTATTGTTTTATTTTAAGCTTAAAATAAACAAAATTTCAAAACAAAATAAGACAGTAACAATAGTTAATGTATTGCCTATTGTTACCTTCAAAATACTCAAAGTACAAGATAAAGACAAGAAATATTGTCCAAACAAAATTACCACAAATCTTTCTTTTCCACGACCTGAAAGAGAATACTAGAATAAATGTCTTAACTGTTTTGCATATATATTTTCCCTTCCCTTCCTCTTTTCCTCCTTTCCCCCATTAGTTTCTCTTTTCTTTTGAACAGTTTCTCCCCATTTCACAATATTTTGGATGTTGTTCACTCTTTCAGTGTCTCATACTTCAGATACAATAGGATGTGTACAGGTGAAAATCTGATTTATTTCACTTTTGAGTGTGGTCTCAAGTTCCACTCATTTATCTATCAAAGACTCTAGCCTTCTTATGGTTGAATAGGACTCCATTGTATGAAAAAAAGTCTTTTTTATCCATTTCTTGGTTGATGGGAATTTAGATTATTTCCATATTTAGCTGGTCCTGATGTGCTGCTACAAATATGGAGGCACTTGTCTTATTGTGGAATGCTCCTTTGAATTATTGTGGGAAGATACCCAAAAGGGGAATTGCTGGCATGAATGGGACCTCCAATTCAGGATTTTTGTGGAATCTCCATACTGATTCCCACAATGATTGCACTAGTCTACATTGCACCAACAGTGGAGAAGCATTCCTTTTAACTAACAGCCTCTCCAGCATTTATTATTGGTTGATTTCCTGATAATGGCCACTTTTCTGGAAAGAGATGGAATGTCAGTGTTGTTTTAATTTGTATTTCTTGAATGGCCAATGATATTGAACATTTTTTTATATCTTTATTGGCTGTTTATATTTTTTATCTGAAAAGTGCATGTTCATCTCAGATACACATTTTTAAACTGGGTCTTTGAATTTTGTCAAAGACAAAGTGGCTAATGTCATTGGAGTTGCAATTGCATCTTCTTTTCTGTGCCACTGATCCTCAGGTCTAATTTCTTTTTTGCAAATATATTGATTTTATGAAAGTAGCTTTACAGTGTAATTTCAGGTCAGGGATTGTGATACCCTCTGACTTGCTTTTGTTCCCAGAACTGTTATTTTCTAGTATACATCTTTTCAAATTTCAAAAGAATTTTTGGAATGTTGTCTCTAGTTCTGTGAGGTTTGCTAATGAGGTAATGGGATACCTTGATTGGGATTGCATTAAATCTGTGTAACAATTTTGAGAGTATGGCCATTTTCACTATGTTCATTCTTGCTATCCAGGAGCAAGGGATATCTTTTCATTCTGTGATATCCTCTTTGACATACTTTATCTGGGTACTGTAATTTTCAATGTATAGTTTACTTCCATTCTTAGGTTGATTCTTAAGTATATAATTTTTTAATGGTGTTGTGAAGCTGTGGTTTCCCCCTAATTTCTCTGTATGTGAGTTTGTTGCTTGTGTCTGAAAATGCTTTGATTTTTGAGTGTGGATATTGTATCCAGCTATGCTACTGAATTTGTTTATCAAATCCAAAAGTCTTTTGATGGCATTTTTGGGGTCTTCTAAATAGAGAGTATCATGTCACCTGCAATTAATGTTCATTTAACTTCTTTGTTTAATATCTTTATTCCTTTTCTTTCATACTCTTATCTAAGGACTCCAGCTAATATTTCTAGAACTATACTGAATAGGAGTCATATTATTGTTCATCATTGGATCTTTTTTTCTGACTCAGTCAAAGTTTTCATTGACCATTTAGTATGATATTAACTATTCATTTGTCACAGATGTCTCTTATCACATTGATGTAAAGATCACCTATTCCAGTTTTCTGCAGGGTTTTATCATGAATTGATGTTATATTTTGTGAAATGACACTGGCATCTATTTAGATGATCATGTGAGTTTTTTCTTTGGCTCAGTTAATATGGTGAATATATTTATTGATTTGCATATGTTGAACTATCTCTGCTTCCTGGGATGAATCCTATGTGGTCACAGTGTATAATATTCTTGATGATTTGTTACACTCTATATGCCAGTATCTTATTAAGGATTTTTGAATATATGGTCATTAGAGAGATTGGTGTTTAGTTTTCTTTTCTGGTTGAGTCCTTCTCTGGATTAGGTATGAGGTAATGGTTACTTCCAGCAATGATTTTGGAAGTACTGATTCCTTGTCAATTTCATGAGAGAACTTTTGCATTCATTCTTTTTGAAATGTCATGTAGGGTTCAACAGTGAATCTATCAGGGCCAGATGTCTTCATTGGTAGGTTTTTAATGACATTTTCCATTTTATTGACCATTATAAGGTTTAGAATATTTATATTTTTTATTCAATTTTTATCATTTGTATATTCTGTCTTAGAGTATAGGTTCTCTGTGTAGACATTAGAATCTTCTAGATTTACCCTGGAATTATGTGGTTTTATCTTTTTCATCCCTAATTGCCTGACTTATAGTCATTCCTCTTGTTGAAAAGGGCAACTAGAGTCTTATTAATTTTATCCCTTCAAACATCCAACTAGCTGATTTTTTTCTATTATTAATTTCACTAGCATTAATTTCTCCTGTGATCTTTATCATTTCCACTCATGGACTTTGTATTTGATTTGTTCTTCCTTTTGTAGCTATATGTGGTTCAACTTTATGTAGTTTAGTTGAGCTCATCTTGTTTACCTGATATGAGAAGTTACCACAAAGATAGCAATATCTTTCATGTGACTGCTTTCATCATGTGCCACAGCTTCTGGTATGTTGTATTGGCATTTTCATCTAATTGTAGATACCGTTGAATTTCATCTTTAATTTCCTCTGTGACCTATTGGTTATTTAGAAAATTATTGTTTAATTTCCATGTGTTTATATAATTTTGTGTTTTCTTTGGCCACTGATTCTCAGTTTGTTTGCACTATGGTCAGATAATATGCATGGGATAATTTCAATTCCTTTGCTTTTACAGAATTATGTTCTATGGGCTTATATGTGGTATATCTTAGAAAATGTCTCCCATGCAACTAGGAAGAACTTGTATTCTGATACTGGATGGAAAAATGTAGGTATGCACTACATCCATTTATTCACAGTTTTTTTTAATTCTGTTATTTGTTTGTTGACACTTTCCTGCCTTAACTATCTAACTGTGAGAATGAGGTCTCAAGATCCCCATTACAGTTGTGTTAGGGCTTATTTGATTTTTCACATTCATTAATATTTGTTTAATATAGTTGTGTGTACCAGGGGTTGGTGCATATATATTTATGATTGTCCTCTCTCCTTGTTGGAGAGAAAACATTAAGTCTACAGTGGGTCTTTCCATCTCTTTTGATCAGTCTTGGCTTGAGGGTCACATGGCCTGCAAATATAATAGCTACCCTCACTTTTTTTCTAGGATCATACCACAGGGAGTGTTATATTCCATCCTCTGACTTTCAGTCTATGAATTTCTTTTTGAGTTAAATGTGTTTCTTGAATGCAGCATATTGTTGGATGTTGCTTCTTAATTATTCTTGCAGTCTATTTCTTTTCTCTATTGAATTGACACCATTTATAACAATGGTTATAACAGATGTATATTAGCATATCTTTCTCATATTATTTTCATGTTGGTTCCCTGTCTTTCCCTTCTGTTCAAGTGCTTATATTGCCTGGTCATTTCTTTCAATTGGTGTTCTCATGGTTATGGTCTTAATTTTTTCCTGCTAACATATGCTTCAGAATATTTTGAAGAGCTGAATTGGTGTTCATGTGTTTCCTGATGTTCTTTGTCAAGGAAGTATCGTACTTCTCTATTAATTTAGAAACATAGTTTTACAGGGTACATCAGTCTACATTGGAGTTTATTTCCCTTTAGGGCTTAAAATACCATACTGCAAGCTCTCCTTCATTTGCTGGTTTGTGTTGAGGAGTGTGCTGTGATTCTGCTGGGTTTTCTTTTATAAGTGATTTTTTTTTCTTTTCTCTAACTGCTGTTTAATATTTTGTCTTGTTCTGAATTTTTGGATTCCTGATTATTATATGACTTTACATAGATTTATTTTGGTCATGGCTGTTTAGAGTTCTGTATGATTCATGTATTTGTATATAAATCTCTTTATCCATGCTTGTGAATTTTTCTGCCATTACTATTGTTAAGGGCTTTTTTGGCATTTCTCTGTTTCCAGCTTTTTCACTGATACCAGTGAAATTTATATTGTTTTTCTTTTCTTCATTTGCATGTGATGAATTGATTTTGCATGGCCTCTTGCTATTTTTGAAATAATTTTCTTTTCAGAATCAATAGTCACAATTCTGGCTTAAATATGATTTTTTTCTTCACCTTCCATGCATGTATTCCTTATACATTTAATGGAGGTTTAAATCTGTTGAATTTCTTTTTGGATCTCTTTCACAGATTTTCTTTCTTCTTTCTTTTCTTTCTTTCTTTCTTTCTTTCTTTCTTTCTTTCTTTCTTCTTTCTTTCTTTTTTCAGTGCCAGGGATCAAACTCATGACCTCACACTTGCCAGGCAGCCACTTATGCTACTGAGCTAAATCCTTGGCCCATCCATTTCTTTCTTATGTTGGGGATTTTCCTAAGCTCTTCTATTTTTTTATTTTTATCCACTCAAATATCTTTTATTTTCAGCATCTTTGTTTCTTCTACCTGAGAGATGTTTTTCTATCAAATTTTTCACTTGCTTTTTAACTTCTGGTGTTATCATTTGAGAAAGTTCCACTGTCCAACTTCAATTTCTTCTATCTCATTGTATTCTGGTCTTGTCCTGGGTGGCCTTGGGGTCCAGGTTGCATTTCTTTCTGTACCTCATCATTTTCTCTTTTCTCTTTTTTATTTTATTTTTTGTATGTGTCTGTTTATTTCCTCTTTCTTATTGTGGATGGCCTTATCTCTACTCTTATAGCTTCTCCAGAAGATGTCTGTTGTTCACTGATACCTTCTAGATATAGGTTATTCTTTAGGTCTGTCCCAACAAACAACCTTCCCAGTTTGTTAAGGATGATGTTTTTCATTTGGCTTCCCACCCAATCTAGTGGTACTTGTCTATGATGATGATTCTGACCCCATATAATCACAATGTCTCATACAAGGAAGAAAAATTGATTATACCATGTATGACATCCTATTCAAAGTAACACAGTTAGCAATAACAATATTTTCAACTACAGTTTAGGTACCCCTAAACTGTGGTAACTATTAGCCTGATTTCTTTAACCACAGGAACAAATTCTAAAGTTACATGACAACATCCAACATATATGAGTTACTTGTATGCAATGATTTTCCAGTTAGTGGAGTGATTATACCATTATGGGTGAAGAAGTGGTTAAGATTGGTCTGGGAAAAGATAAAGTGATGAATGAATTCAAATATTTTAGAACAAAATTGGGAAGTTAAAGGATGATCATCTGAATTTTGGAAAAATGGAGGACACAGGAGGGAAAGAATGAAAGAAAAAGTAAAAGAGTATTGAAGTGGATCAGAAAGGGAAGAAACATTGTTTACTCACATAAAAGTATCATGAATTCAAGAAGTAGGTCAGAGAAATAAGATTGGTAAAAGAAAAGAAAAAGAAAGTTGTGAAACAAAACAAAAAAAGAAAGAAAAAAAGGATAAAGTAGACAAGAAAAAGAAAGAACTAGAAAAAGGAAAAATAAAGCTAACTTCAAAATATGAAACAATACAAAACTTAAAAACTTAACTAGACAGGAAAAGAATAGCCAATCATTCAATGTAAAGAAAACAAAAGTAGTGGAATTCTCTGGTGTTCACAGTTCTGTGATAATGTCCCAGAAATGTTCTGTATAGTGTAGCCAAGTTTTCCTTAGGGATTGTGCTGGATATGGATATGATCTTGGCCTCTGGATGTGGGGATAGGGCTGGTCTTCTGTTGGTCGAGGTCTCTAGAGCCTATTCATATAGAATGGCAGGTCTGACTGCTTCTCTACTAGTTGTCCGTGTGCTGAATCTCAAAGCCAATTCACCTAACCTACCAACTGCTGAATCCTCACTGCTGATTAAGAAGTTTTCTATGCTTCTGGTCTGGCCAAGGAATGCATATGGACCATGCCAGTGTGGTCTCATTAGTAACACTTGTGCACCCCTGCTGGACCTGACCTGGTCTTGCTAGTTTCTCTGTCTGCCACTAGCATCTTCATTTTTTGTTTCAGTACTGATATGTGCCCCCAGGTCTTTGCACTGAATGGTATCCCCAGCAAAGAGATCAGAAGTGACACAATGTCCCAGCCCATGCTGCTGACCTCTGTGGCATGGGCATGGGAACCCCAGCACCCTCTTCATGCCCACACAGCCACTTTGGCTCCAGTTGCACCTGGCCTCACTCACCGATGTTTATTGTACAAAAGCCTTTTAATTTGATATCCTCTAGCTTAGTCATTCTTTATATTTCTTCTGTAGTTCGTGTTCTGTTCAGAAAGTATTTTTCTATGCCTATGGCTTCAAAAGTTTTACATATTCAATCTTCAAACTATTAAGTATTTTTGCTCTAGTATTTAGATGTTTGATCCATTTTTATTTTAATTTAGTACATGTTGAGAGACAAGGGTGTAGTTTCAATCACCATGTCTATACCCAGTGTTCCCAACACCATTTGTTAAAGAAGCTGTTTCTCCTCCAGCATATGTTTTTGGCCCATTTTTCAAAGATTTGGTAGCTTAATGTGTCTAGAGGTTTTTTACATATACACTATTCTGTTCCACTTATCCACTTGCCTATTTCTGTGCCAACATCATGCTGTTTTTATCACAGTAACTTTGTAATATAACTCAAAACCTAGGATTATGATGCTTCCTGCTTTGCTTTTTTTGAATAAAAGAGAATAAAATCCCTGTGAGAATAAAATCAAACAAAATGAAACAGAATAGAATCAATCAAAGCAAAACAATGAATATGGTGTATGACTTTAAAACAAAATGCAATGGAATCAATAAGGGCTACCATAGAGCCTATTGTTATCTTCAAACCAATTGCCCATACCTTCAAGCATAATAAAATCAAACAAAATAGTACAGAATAAAAACAATAAAACCAAAACAATAGAAACAGTATAGGATTTCAAAACAAGATAATAGTGAAACCACAACGGGTAACAAAATGCATCTTGTTATCTTCAAAGTAGTTCCCTCTACCATCAGATATGATATAATCAAACAAAACCAAATAGAATAAAATCAATCAAAATAAAACAATGAAAGCAACATGAGGCTTCAAAACAAGCTAATAAGAAATCAAAAATGGATACCATAATATAATTTGTTATCTTTGAAATAGCTGTCCATGCCATCAAATATAATAAAATTAGACTAACTGAAACAGAATAAAACCAAATTAAATAGAACAAGGGTGGCCTGGACCACCAGTGATGCCCTAGACCACTGCCATGGGCCTGCCCCTCAGCCCAGACTGCCTGTGATGCCCTGGACCACTGCTGTGGGCCCACCCCTCAGGGACCGCCCCACCTCCTGGACCTAGTACTGCTGTTGATCTTTGGCTCCCACCGCTTCTCCCAGAACCTTGGACTACAGTGGATTACCACGCTGGCTTGATGGGAGGAGACTCAGGAACCCCTGACCCAAACAGAAGCCCTCAGCAGACTTCAGCCAGTGTGGTGAGTTTGTCACTATAACAGAGGTCTGTAGTGGATAAATAGGAGCAGCAGTGAAGCTCCCTCCAACTGTAATACTTTGGCAAACCTAGTAAAACAGTGGGTGATCCCCTCTTCTGCACAGAGAACTTCAGACAGGTTGAGGAGTATGCCAACTTGGAGAAAATTAAAAGGGCTTATGAGACACCCAGTGACACAATAGGGCCTCAGCTTACACAAACACTAAAGACAAGGAGATCTGGTGACCTGCAATAACCTGAAGACATAGCAACAGCAGGAACTAAGAGTTGACCTACATCAATACTCCTACGCTCGTTAGCCCAGGAAGAATATAGGAATCACCCAACAGGCCCTGCAGGAGGAATTCAGGTGACTGGCTCTCCTCTTCATTGTGGTACCCAGCAATTGGACAAACATCAACCACACATTAATACTCTAAGACTGAAACTACCAATAGTTGAAACTATTGGGCTTGAAAGACCAAATATTTGCCCAAAAAGTGAAAATGACAAAACAAAAAGGCAAAATGAGGCCACAAGGTAAGTTGCAGCTTGCCAGGAAAAGCCCTGGAAAATTTGGGACCATCAGTCCTGGCAGCTGGGTACCCACCCAGCCCCCTTAGGACACTAGACTAAGCTCCAGAGGTTCAATGAGCCTGAGTGGACCATGACCAGCATTCAACCAAGGGAGCCAGGCCTGCCAAAAGGATAGCCAAGCTGGCACCACAGCACAAGGTGAGTTGCAGCTCACCAGGGCAGGCCTGGGAAAAGTTTGGGACCATCAATCCCGGCAGCTGGGTGCATGCCCAGCCCCCTTAGCAAACTGGACTAGGCTCCAGAGGTTCCATGGGCTTGAGTGGACCATGTCCAGCAATCTTCATTCAACCAGGGGAGCCAGGCCTGCCAAAAGGGGAGCCAGGCCTGTAACACCACCGTGAGGTGAGTTGCAGCTCACCAGCACAGGCCCAGGAAAAGTTTGGGACCCTCAATGCTGGCAGTTGGATGCCCACCCAGTCCCCTAAGACACTGGACTACACCTCAGAAGTTCTGCAGGCTTGAGTAGATCACACCCAGCAACCTTCTTTCAACCATGGGAACCAGGCCCACCATGATAGGGGAGCCAAAGCCAAGTGAGTCCCAGTAGCAGAGGGCACATGAGGGAAAGCTTTGGAACATCTCTGGAAACACAGAAATATAGGAAAACGACAAAACAAAAGACTAAAATGCAATCTCAAGCCTCCAGCCCATCCCAAGAAAGCCTATGAGCCATGAACCTAGAAGAAAATACTAAACATACACCTGAAATGCCTGAAATGATATCGACTGAAATAAAGAAGCAAGTACAGGAAGATATGAGGGAACTCAAATCAGAAATAATCTCCCAGGTAAAAGAAGAAATGATAAAAGTAGTGAAAGAAATAATGAATGCATCCAAAAAAGACACAGCTAAAAAATTAGAGGAACAAAGCAAAATCATGGAATCCCTGAATGAACAGTTTAAGAAACAAACAAAATACATGAAGCAGATTCAAAGAGATATACAGGAAATCAAAAATTCTATTGAAAGTTGCAAAAATTGCCTCAATGAAAGTGAAGATAGAATCTCAGACCCTGAAGAGAAGATTGCAGCTAGTGAACAGGAAAGGAAAGATCTTCTAACAATAACAAGATGTCAGGGAATAACAACTCCAATAGCTGCAAGATGATGCAAAGAGAAACAACATAAGATTAATAGGGATAAATGAAAGAGAAGGGGACAACACAAATGATATCAAGAGGTTATTTACAGAAGTAATAGCTGAAAACTTCCCAAACATGAGTATGGAAACTGACATACAGATTAGTGAGGCATATAGAACTCCAAATAGCCATAACCAAAACAAAACTACACCCAGACATAATAACCACCATCCCAGAAATCCAACATAAGAACAGAATATTAAAAGCTGTTAGAGAGAAAAGACAGATTACCTATAAAGGAAAACCTATTAGGTTCACAGCAGACTTCTCAACACAACAATGAAGTCAAGAAGAGCATGGAGTGAAAGATTTCAGATCCTAGAGGAAAACATCTTCCAACCAAGACTTATGTACCCTGCAAAACTGTCCTTCAAAATGGATGAGGAAATAAGATACTTCCATGGCAAAGAACAGCTGAAGAACTTCATGATCACCAAATCAACCCTGCAAAGAATACTCAAAGACATTCTAGATACACATAGGGAAAACTACTAAGCAAGATAGACAATTAAACAGAATGGAAAGGTAAAGATACAACAGCAGAAAGATAATATGTCAACAATAAAATGATATATAACAGTTATAACCATTAATGTAAATGGCCTCAATTCACCAATTAAAAGTAACAGACTGTCAGAATGGATCAAAAAACAACATCCAACCATATGTTGTCTACAAGAAAGCCATTTAAACCAAAAGACTGAAAGTCAAAGGATGGAAAACAATATTCCATGCAAGAGGAACTAAAAAAAAAAAGCAGGGGTAGCTATTCTGTTTGCAGACCATGTGAACTTCAAACCAAGAATGGTCTGAACAGGTAAAGAAGGTCACTACATACTAGTTAGGGGAAAATTGCAAGAGGAAGAGATAACAATCTTAAATATATATGCACCAAATTCCAGAGGACCCAGCTACACAAAGCAAGTATTAACAGAAATGAAAAATCAAATAGGCAATAACACAATTATAACAGGAGACCTTACCATACCATTGACACAAAGGAATAGATCAACTACTCAAAAAATCAGCAAAGAAATAACAGAAAATGAATCACACTTCTGAACAAATGGATTTGATAGATGTATATTCCATCCAACAACATGAGAACATACTTTCTTTTCACCAGTACATGGAACATTCTCTAAAATAGAGCATAAACTAACCCACAAAACATATTTAGGTAAATGTAAAATGATTAAAATTATCCCATGCATGTTATCGGATCATAGTGCCATGAAACTAGAAATTAATGATAAAAGTAACTGCAAAAAACCCCACAAACACACGGAAATCAAATAATACATTCTTGAGCAATCAGTGGGTCACAGAGGAAATTAAAGAAGAAATTAAACAATATCTACAAGCAAATGAAAATACAAATAAAACTTAACTTACTGGAACATGTGGAAGCGGTCCTCAGAGGAAAATTTATTGCACTGAGTTCCCACATTAGGAAAACAGAATGAACACAAATAAGCAACCTGATATTACACTTCAAACATCTAGAAAAAGAAGACCAAGCCAGCCCAAAGCCAAAACAAGGGAGGAAATTATAAAGCTCAGAGCAGAAGTCAATGCAATAGAGACTAAGAAAACAATACAATGAATCAAAGAGTTGTTTCTTTGAAAGAATAAATAAAATTGATAAGCCCTGAGCCAACCTAATTTTAAAAAGGAAAGAAAAGACTCAAATTCATGCAATACAGAATGAAACAGGTGAAATCACTACAAACCCTGTGGACATACAGAAGATTATCAACAACTATTTCAAAAACCTCTACTCTCATAGGTTTGATAACACAGAAGAAATGGACAGATTCCTAGAAACATATAAACCACCAAAGCTGGATCAAGAAGATGTAAAACTGCTGAATAACCCAATTTTTATTAATGAAATTGAAAATGTAATCAAGTACATACCAATAAAGAAGAGCCCAGGCCCAGATGGATTCACTGCAGAATTCTACAAGAAATACAAAGAAGACTTAATGGCAACACTCCTCAAACTCTTCAATGAAACTGAAAGGGAAGCAATTCTCCCTAAATCATTCCTGGAAGCAAATATCACTCTAGTACCAAAAGCTGAGAAAGACCCAACTAAAAAAGAGAACTACATGTCAATCTCCCTAATGAACATAGATGCAAAAATTCTCAATAAAATATTGGCAAACAGGATGCAGCAAATCATTGAGAATATTATACACCATGAACAAGTGGGATTCATCCCAGGCATGCAAAGATGGTTCAACATATATAAATCAATAAATGTAATCCACCATATCAATAGATCCAAAAGTAAGAATCACATGATCATTTCTATAGATGCAAAAAAAACTTTTGATAAGATTCAACACCCATTCATGATAAGAACCTTACAGAGAATTGGAATAGATGGTCTCTACCTCAATATGATAAAGGCCATCTACGACAAACCAACAGCCAGTGTTATATTAGATGGCCAAAAACTTGAAGCCTTTACCTTGAAATCAGGCACAAGACAAGGATGTCCCTTATCACCACTCCTATTCAACATAGTACTGGAAATACTAGCCAGAGCAATTAGACAAGAGAGAGAAATAAAAGGAGTAAAGATAGGAAAAGAGGAAGTTAAACTATCATTACTTGCAGATGACATGATACTCTACATGAAGACCCCCAAAACTCTATTGAAAGACTCCTAGATATAATAGATAAATTCAGCAATGTAGCTGGATACAAAGTCAATACTCAAAAATCAATAGCATTCTTATACACCAACAACAAAATCACCTAGAGAGAAATAAGGGAAGCCACACCCTTCACAGTAGCATCCAAAAAAATTAAATACTTAGGAATTAATCTAATGAAAGATGTAAAAGAGTTGTACAGAGAAAATTATAATACCCTGAACAAAGAAATTGAAGAGGACCTCAGTAAATGGAAAGACATCCCTTGTTCATGGATAGGAAGAATAAATATTGTGAAAATGGCCATTCTTCCAAAATTGTTATACACATTCAATGCAATCCCAATGAAAATACCACTAACATACCTCATAGATACAGAGATATCACTCCTAAAATTCATCTGGAACCAGAATAGACCTAGAATAGCAAAGGCAATTCTAAGCAGCAAAGCCAAGGCAAGAGGCATCCCAATCCTTGACTTGAATTTTTACTACAAAGCTACTGTAATAAAATCAACATGGTACTGGAATAAAAACAGATCTGAAGATCAATGGAATAGACTAGAAGATACAATTATGGATACACCCTTATCTTTGATAAAGTGGCCAAGCATGTTCACTGGAAGAACCACAACCTCTTTAATAAATAGTGCTGGAAAAACTGGCTTTCCAAATGCTGAATACTAAAATTAGACCCATGCCTGGCACTATGTACTAAACTAAAATCCAAATGGATCAAAGATCTAAATATTAAAACAGAAACACTAAATCTGTTGCAAGAAAAAGTAGGTAAAAATCTTGAAGACATAGGGGCTGGTAGAAAATTCATAAACAAGAAACAAACTGCATGGGAAATACTTCCCATAATCAATAACTGGGGTCACATCTTATTAAAAGTGTTTCTGCACATCCAAAGAAATCTCCAGCAGAGTGAAAAGAAAACCCACAAACTGGGAAAAAATCCTAGTGAACTGTCCCTCAGACAAAGGACTTCTGTCTAGAACTTAGAAAGAATTTAAGAAAATCAGACCCTCAAAATCCAAAGACCCAATGCACAAATGGGCATCTGAGATGAACAAACAGTTCTCAGATGAAGAAATATGAATGGAAAATAAATACATGAAACAATGTTCATCATCATTGGTAATTAGAGAAATGTAAATTAAAATCACACTGAGATTCCACTTCACTCCAGAAAAAATGGCCAGGATCAACAAAACTACCAACAACAAATGCTGGAGAGGCTGTGGAGAAAAAGGAACTCTTCTGCATTGTTGGTGGGATTGTAGACTGGTGCAACCACTGTGGAGGTCAATTTGGAGTTTCCTCAAAAAGCTGGGGTTGGCGGTCCCATTTGACCCAGCAATTCCACTCTTAGGCATATTCCCAGAACATCTGAAAACATCATACTGCAGTGATATATGCACACTCATGTTTATAGCAACACAATTTGTAATACCCAGATCTTGGAAACAACCTAAGTGCCCATCAACTGAGGAATGGATAAAAAAAATTGTGGTACTTTTATACAATGGAGTACTACTTAGCTATAAAGAATGATCACATTGAGATATTCATAAATAAATGGATGCAACTTGAATGCATACTCATAAGTGAAATAAATCAAACTCACATGTATAAATACTGTATAGTCTCCCTAGTGTAAGAAATAGTAAGAGTACAGAAGATTTTATTGTAATTGTGGTTCACCACTATATTGCTTTGAAGTCTTATGTTTTCATTCATTGGTTGGAATGGTTTTATTCTGTTTTGTTTGATCTTAATGTACTTGATGGCATGAATAGTTACTTTGAAGAAAAGACAATATGGCAGCCATTGTTGATTTAATATCATCTTGCTCTGAAGTCCTGCCATGCTTTTGTTTTTCTATTACCATTGCTTCTATCATGTTGTGTCTTATTGGATTTTAATATGTATGATAGTACAAACAAATCTTTTATGGAAAATGAGATAATATAGCCATTGTTCATCTTTGGTTGTTTGGTTCAGAATGCCTTGCAATACTTTCATTCTCTTGAGTGGTTTTATTCTATTTTGTTATATTTGTCATTATTGTGTATAAAGCTAAGCTCAACTATTTCAAAGAAAGAGACATTATGATAGCTACTGTTAATATCCAATTGTCTTGTTGTGAAGTGCTATGTTGCTTACATTGTTCTGTTCTGATCTGCTTAAATCTGTCCTCTGTTGTTTTATTCTATTTAAAATAAAAAAATAAATAAAATAAAATAAAAAGTATACAGAGGTCAACAAAATGAAGTAGCACTTAAAGACCATTCATCTCTAAAGCCCTGAGAAATGATGACATTTTTTATTTTTCTCTTTTGTTTTATTCTCTTTAAAATAAAAAAAATTTAAAGAGGCAAAATGAAATCTAAAACATCTAATCCATCAAGAACAAGTATAGGTGACATTGAAATAGAAAACTTTAATAGTAATACCCCAGAAATCTCTGAAAAGATAGCAAATGAAATGAAGAAACAAACTCATGAGGCCATAGAGGAAGTCAAATTAGAAATAGTTTCCTATGTAAAGACAGAAACAACAAACTTAGCAAAGGAGTTACTCAGCATATTCATAGAAGAAATAGATAAAAAAAATACAGGAACATGGGAAATTGATTGAAACCTTGAATCTATGAAATAAATTCAAAGAGATATCCAAGACACAAAAATTCTATTGAAAACTGACAAAACTGCTTAAATGAAGCTGAGGATAGAATTTTGGACCTTGAGGACAGGATCACAGTTAGCAATTATGAATGAGCAGAGCTTTTCAAAACAACCAAGAAGCATGAAATGACAGTCCAGCAGCTTCAGTATGATGTCTAGAGAGACAACATAATCCTAATAGGCATCAGTGAAGATGCAGGAGTCAATAAAAATGACATAGGTAAACTATTCACAGAAGTAATGGCAGAAAATTTCCCAAACATGGGGGAAAATCTGATATACAGATAAGTGAAGTATATAGAATGCTAAACAGTCACAACCAACATAAATCTACACCCAGACATATAACAATTAGAATCCCAGACATGCAATATAAAAATAGAATACTAAAAACTGTTAAGAGAACAGACACAACTCACATATCAAGGAAAGCCCATCAGAATCATGGCAGATTGCTCAGCCCAAACCCTCAAGTTAAGACAAGCTTGGAGTGCAGTATTCCAAGCCCTGAAAGAAAACAACTTTTAACCCAGACTGATGTACCAGCAAAACTGTCTTTCAAATTTAATGGAGAAACAAGATACTTCCATGACAAAGAACAACTAAAGAAATTCATGTCCACCAGATCAATCCTAGGAAGAATACTAAAAGACTTACTAGATAGAGACAAAAATGACCACAATCTCCAGAACAACAACAGAAAGTCAGCACTAGGCAGGGAAAGCAATTAAACAAAGGGGAAAAGCAGAAAATAAACAACAGGAACAAAACATGACAAACTTGAGCCAGTACATATCAGTTATATCCATAAATGTAAATGGCCTCAATTCACCTATCAAAAGAAACAGGCCAACAGAATGGATCAAGAAACAGAATCCCACAATATGCTGTATAAAAGAAACACATCTGACTCTAAAGGAAACTCATAGATTAAAAGTCAAAAGATGGAAAACAGTATTCCATGCAACAGGAACCCAGAAAAAAGCAGGGGTAGCTATTCTGGCTGCAGATAATGTGAACTTCAAACCTAAAATGATTAAAAGGATAAAGAAGGTCACTACATACTTGTTAGTGGGAAACTTCAAAAAGAAGAACTAACAATTATAAATATATATGAATGAAATGCAGGAGCACCCAACTATATAAGACAAATACTAACAGAGATGAAAAACCAAATACACAAGAACACAATTGTAATAGGAGACCTTAATATCCCACTGTCACAAAAAGATAGGTCAATTAGACAAAAGATCAGCAAAGAAATAATAGAACTGAATCATACTTGTGAGCAAATGGACTTAATAGGTGTTTACAGAGTGTTCCACCCAAAATATACATTCTTCTCTGCTGCACATGGAACATTCTCCAAAATAGATCATATATTAACCCATAAAACATTCTTTTTTCATAAAACACTCTTAAGTCAATGCAAAGGGATTGAAATTATCCCATGCATAATATCTGATCATACTTCACTGAAATTGGAAATTAGTGGCAAAAGAAATTGCAAAACCTACATAACCTACATGGAAATTAAATAACAACCTTTTGAACAACCAGTGGGCTACAAGTGAAATTAAAGAAGAAATAAAGCAATATTTGCAATTCAATGAAAATGCAGAAACAACATACCATAACCTGTGGGATGCAATGAAAGTGTCCTAAAAGGGAAATATATAGCAGTAAATAGTCACATCAAGAAGACAGAATGAGCACAAATAACCTGATGCCACATCTCAAGCTTCTAGAAAAGGAAAAGAAAGTCAAACCCAAAGCTTATAGAAGAGAGGAAATTGTAAAGATCAGAGAAGAAATTAATGCAATTGAAACTAAAAAAATACAAATAATTAATGATTCAAAGATCTGTTTTTTTAGAGAATAAACAAAAATGATAAACTTCTAGCCAATCTTATCAAGAAAAAGAGAGAAAAACTCAAATTCATGCAATAAGTCATATAAAACCACAGTACAAGGTGATAACTACAGATCCCATGGAAATTCAAAAGATCATGAATACCTATTTTGAAAATCTCTACTCACATAGGGTGGCAAACACAGAGGAGATAGACAGATTTCTAGAATAAAACTCATGATAAAACTCTATAGAAACTGAGAATAGATGATATCTACCTCAATTTCATAAAGGCCATCTATGACAAACCAACAGCCAAGATTATGCTAAACGCTCAAAAACTGAAAGCCTTCACTCTAAAATCAGGAACAAGACAAGGATGTCCACTATTATCACTCCTATTCAGTATAGTTCTGGAAATATTAGCCAGGGCAATCAGACAAGAGAGAGAAAGAAAAGGAATAAGGATGGGAAAAGAAGAAGTAAAATTATCATTATTTGCAGATGACATGATACTTTATATAGAAGAGCCAAAAACTCCATAAAAATACTACTAGATGTAATAAACAAATTCAGCAGCATAGCCAGATACAAAGTCAACACTCAAAAATCAATAGCATTACTGTACACAAATGAAAAACTCACTGAGACAGAAATTATGGAAATATTGCCTTTCACAATAGCATCTAAAAAATAAAATACCTAGGAATCAACCTAACCAAGAATGTAAAAGACCTAGATGCTGAAAATTATAGTACTCTAAAAAAAAAGATTGAAGAGGTTATTAGAAAATGGAAAGATATTCCTTGCTCTTGGTTAGGAAGAGCCAACATTGTGAAAATGACCATACTCCCAAAACTGTTATACAGATTTAGTGCAATCCCAATCAAAATACCATTAACATACCTTACAGATCTAGAGAAAACACTCCTAAAATTCATTTGAAAACAGAAGAGACCTAGAATAACAAAGGCAATTCTGGGCAACAAAGGCAAAGCAGGAGGCATCTCAATTCCTGAGTTGAAATTATACTACAAAGCCACAGTGAAAAAATCAGCATGGTACTGGCAAAGAAATAGACCTGAGGATAAATAGAACAGATTAGAAGATACAAACACAACTCAGTCACCTTATATTTGACAAAAAGGCTAATGTTCACTGGAAAAAGGATAGCCTCTTTAACAAATGGTGTTGGAAAAATTGGCTTTCCACATGCCAAAAGCTGAAACTAGACCTATGCCTATCACCATGCACTAATCTAAAGTCTAAATGGATCAAAGATCTAAATATTAAAACAGAAACACTAAATGTAATGGTAGACAAGATAGGTAGAAAATTTGGAGACAAAGGTGTAGGCAGACAATTCATGAACAAAATGCAAACTGCATGGAAAATACTGCAAATAATCAACAATTTGGATCACATCTTATTAAAAAATTTTTTCACTTCAGAAGAAATCACCAACAAAGTGAAAAGAAAATCACAGAATGGGAAATAATTGTAGCCGACAATCCCTCAGACAAAGGACTTATATCCAGAGTTTACAAAGAATTGAAAAACATCAAGTCCCTCCAAATTCAAAGATCCTTTTCAGAAATGGGCATCTGAGATTAACACACATTTCACAGATGAAGATATATAAACGGAAAATTAGTACATGAAGAAATGTTCAATATCACTGGTCATTTGAGAAATAGAAGTTCCATTCAACCAAGCTATTCCCCTTCTGGGTTTTTACCAAAAAATATTGAAAAGATCATGCCACAGTGATATATGTGCACCCATGTTCATAGCAGCACAATTTGTAATAGCTAAATCTTGGAAACAACCAAAGTGCCCATCAACTGCAGAGTGGATGAAAAAGTTGTGGTATTTTTATACAAGGGAATATTACTCAGCTATAAAAAGGACAATCTTGAGGTCTTTACATGTAAATGCAGGCAACATGAGACTATCCTCATAAGTGAAATAAATAAGTCTCACATTGTCTCTCTAGGGTAAAAAAAATAATAAAAACTAAAAGAATAATAAGATCCAAAATATATAATAGATATTGTAAAAATGAAAGGGAAGGAAAGTGCTCTAAAGAATATAACTATATGGAAATTTAAGTGTGTAATATAGATGACCATATTATTGTTTCCATTAGATCACTGAACAGAATGGTTTACACTGTCAGTGTGAGTGTCCACTTTGTATGCTTTGATTTTGTAACTTCAACAACTATTTCTAAGAGGACAACATGTAACTTACCAACTAGTAATTTCTTAATATTAATATTTTTCTTTGAAATTCTGTATTACTTATTCCTTTTTTCTGTTTTGTCTTGTTTTTCTTTTTTATTTAAATAAAATTAAACAGAACAAGGAAAACAAAATGGGTTTCAAATCATGATAATAGATTAACAATGGCCACTGACTTCCCTTTTTAAGATTTTATTTAAGGAGAAACAAAAGCATGTAAAGGGTAGAGATAATACAGAATTCCAAAAAAATATAAACAATAAGAAATTACTAGTTAATAAATTACATGTTATCTTCTTAGAAATAGTTGTTCAAGTTACAAAATTAAAGCATCAAACAGTGAGAGTGTGAACAGCTATGCATGCATGAATCTATACGTGTATTTCTATCCTTTCAGTATTAGAGGGAAAAACAAAACAAAGCAAGACAAAACAAAACAAATTGCTATAAAAACATGAAACCAAAAAGTCATATAAAACCACAGTACAAGGTGATCTACAATGATTACTGTGTTGTTTCTTATTATCTTCAATAGAATGTCTATATCGTCAGGCATAATTGAATATAGCAGTATAATTGAATATAGCAGTACATAACAATATTAGTAAAGATAAAACATTGTAGATAGTATAAAACTTCAAAGGCAGGTAATAGTCAAACCAGAGTGGATAATAGTGGATCTTGTCATCTTAAGTGCAGTTGCCTATACTCTCAGACTTGATACTATCAATCATAACAGCTTTGAATAAAATCCATCAATACAAAACAGTGATCCAACAAACCAGATTCGATTATGATCAGTCATGGTAAAACTGTGTAGGTTTTACAGAGCTTTAGATTAAGTTAATAGGAAATTAAGGATGATTACGGTACTATATCCTGTTATTTTCAGGATTACTGTCTGTGCCCTAAAATCTAATACAGGTAGAATGACTGGAACAGAATATAATACATCTAAGCAGAGTAGTGTGAATAATGTGTATTTTAAATCCTGGTGCACTATTAACAATATAGTGTATCAAAGCCATCTATGTTAGAGATTCTAGTTATCCTTCTCTGCCTCATTTATGCTATGCTTCTGCCTTTGTTTAGTTTTCTCCTTCATTCTACTGCCTGCCCCATTCATTGATGCTTTTCTGCCACTGTAACTAAAATCCTGGTATTTTTTTCTCTCTCTCTAGAATGTCCTTCAGCATTCTCTGTAGGGTTGGATCAGTAGTCACAAACTCGCCCAGTTCCTCTTTGGCATGGAAGCATCTTGTTTCTCCATTAATTTCTAGTGACAGCTTTGCAGGTTACATCAATCTGGGCTGGAGGCCACCTTCCTTTAGGACTTGGAACACTTCACTCCAAGCTCTTCTTGATCTGATGGTCTGTGTCAAGAAGTCAGCCATGATTCTGATGGGCTTACCTTTATAGGTAATCTGCTTCTTTTCTCTGATGGCTTTTAATATTCTGTTTTCATATTGAATTTCTTTTATCTTGATTATTATATGTTTGCGTGTAGCTCTGTTTTGGTTGTAGGTGGATGGAGATCTGTATGCCTCACACAACTGAATGTCATTTTCTTTTCCCATGCTTGGGAAGTTTTCCTTAATTATTTCCATGAATAGCCTTTGTAATTCACCTGTATGTATTCCTGCTTCTTCGTTCATGTTTCTTATTCTTAAATTGTAGATTCTCTTTTCATCTTCTAGCCTTTGTATTGTTACTGCTGTTTCCTTGTTATTTTTAAGAGATCTTTCCTTTCATGATCACACATTGCAAACTTGTCTTCAAGTTTTGATAGTCTATCCTTAGTTTCTTTTAAGGCATTTTGCCAGCTTTCAATTGAGTTTTTAATTTCTGGGTAGTCTCTTTGAATCTGCTTCTTGTATTCTATATTTTCTTTATATTCTTTATCGAATGTTTCTCTCCTTTTTTGTGTTCCTCCCTTCTTCCATCTGTATCATCCTGAGAGATGCTTCCTGAGAGCATTTCTTTTATTACTCTACTCATATCCTGCTTTACCTGATTTAATATTTCAGATTTGAGCTCGTCTACAAGGTCCTGAAAATATCTCTTAATGTCCATTGAAGCCATGTCTGATGTTGTGTGTTTGCTGCCCTCAGGCTCTCTTGTTTTTCCTTCTCCTGGATCAGTGCTCTCAGGGTTCTGGGCTGGGGGCCTCCTCCTGCCTCTCTCTCCTGTCATGGCCCTGGCTTTCTCCATGCAGGCTACAGTGCAGGTCCCAGCCCCTTCCCTGTTGGCCACATTTCCTCCGAAGCATGCTGGCAAGGGAACTCCACCCTTTCCCGCCTGCTCTTGTCACTGAGATGTAAGCAGACTGCATATGCCTGCCCCTCCCCACCGGGCCAGCCAAACTTCAGGGGCAATCACCCTGTCAGTGCGTTCTAGGCACAGGGAATCGATTTGGCATGGCTCATTGGGTCCCAGCCAGGGGCACAGCCCAGTCCAAGCAAATCACACAAATCTGCTCTGGGGAGGGAGCAACCAACTGAATCACTGTCACTCCAGTTCAGGCTCCTCCTGCCTGATTCCAACATGTCACCCACCTGGTTGTGCCCTTCCCGAGGAGGGGTCTCACCCCCAGCACTGACCATGGATCAATGAATGTTCCTCCACTGGCTCCACTCTCTGCTCTCCATTGGACTCACCAGCCCCCGACTTCAGCACTGCCATTCTTCCTGTGAGTGATGGTGAGAACGAGTTTGTGTGGCTCTGCTTGCCAGCGCAGATTCAAGCTGGTGCAATCTTGGTGGGTCATTGCAAAAATGCTGTGTCCCTTTAGTTTTTAGCTGTTTCAGTTGTAGTCCCGAAGTATTTGATGAGCTTTTTTACATTTTAATTTCTTCCTGTGTCAAGAGGATCCATCTCTCTCTGTCTGGGTCTCTCCAGGGTGTTTTATTCTGGCATATGAATTGCTTCTCCTGGGAGGCTTTGTATTCTGTTGCTCACTGATCAGCCATCTTTTCTTCTCTCTGCATATTATTTTTATCTATGTGAATACATATATGCATATACCAAATATACAAAATTCACAGTTTAAATATATGCAGCTTGCTTCATACCAATTGCACATAAACAATGCTATTGATGCTACTCTTGATCTAAGCCAAAAGACTGACAATCAACAAATGCTAGTGAAAATAATAAAATTGCCTTTTCATTTCAGTACATTAGTAACTACAGTATATTGAACTTTAATATATTGTATAATACACAGCATATTACATACTATGTATATAGTATGTAATATGCTAAAGTGAATCTGATTTCCCATGAACCATTCACAGTATTAGTTCTCACAGGTTTTATTTGTTGCCTACATTGATTATATTATCATGTGTATTTTTATCAATTTTATATGTATATTTAGTCATAAAATACCATATCTACAATATTATATGTGATCTCCAAGGATTTGTTCTTCATACTATAAAATCATTTGCTCATTCTGAATACACCATCATCAGGTGGGGGAGTATAAAGCATTTTTGACCTGTAGTTCTCATCTATCTGTTACTTGCTTGTTTTATGGAACAGGTTTTGTAGTGTACCTTGATTCAGCTATATTACACTCACCCAACAAGGATTCAGTCATCTCATGAATATACTGTAAGGTCACCACTATGCTGCACCCCTTCATTTATAGCTAAATCCCTTCATTATAGTTAAGAAATGGAGACATAAGTAGTGCTCTGAGGAAATACTACAGTAGGGCTGTTTATCTCAAGACCATCCCAAGCCATCTGAAATATAAAATGTAAAATGTAACAAAAGTTAATTCTGTCTCCTTGGTGCCATAATTTTTACAGTTTGATGACTTACTATTTGGTGCTTCATCCTGGAATGGTGGTTGACATGGAGAAATTCAAAGTTTTACAAATAGGTCAATACATTAATTTAAGAAAGCTGAAAATATAGAAAGATGAATGATATTGATGTGATATAAAAATGTCAATATACATAATACTACCAAACACTGTATTTGAAATAACTTAAATGGCATATTCTTATCTCTGTTTTTACCTCAATGCACAAAGGAAATAAAAAGCTGATAGATTATTTAAAATCAAATAAATGAACAAAGTGACTTCTATTTGTAAGTTTCCTCCTATGTAGAGGAAGAGTCACAAACCTTTATGGACCTTCACTTTCTCTCATTTCTCTTACTTTAATTTTAGGATGCGCTTAGATTTAGGGTAATTTTGACCAATGTGGATAACTGTGATCATTGTGAAGTGAGCCTCCAAGAGCGTGTGATAGTAAACATCATCCTCATCCTCCATGTCATCAGTTTGATGGCTGAATGCTATGCCACTTACTTCTCCTTTCATGACAGATAGGAAACTCCTATTTGACATTGTGCTCTTTGCAATCCCAAGGACAGATCTTTAGCCTTCACTGTACCTTAGTCAGGTGAGGAGCATTAAATCCATAGCTTTTGGGCCTGACTCTGCAGAAGCATGGAGTAACCAAGGAAGAGCTGAGGAAGTGGATACAGGGAGGATGAACTAGTTGAACCACTGTTTTCTCATCAGGAGAACGATGAATGATTGTCTAATCAGATGGAAGGATGTCAATGTGCAAAGTTTCAGACATGTGTTCTGTGAACTTTATTTGTTTGATTATGATGATATTCCCAAGAGTCTTATTCCAAATTTTGGCATGTACTCAAACTGGTCTTACTTCCCCTTGACAAAAACTGTGTCTTTAACTTGTTTTCTAAGCATTCCAAAATGATTATGCTAGTAAAGATGAGGAGGAAGACCTTGGCAATTATCACCTCCAATATTGAAGGATTTGTAAATGAGAGCAACTGTATTATGCATTCTATTTAATTTGCCCATTTCACCTGCTTCAAGTTTTCCAATGTGACTTCCCATACTATTACTAATTTACAAAAAAGATGAGGAACCATCTTTTTGTTTAAATCAAACAATTTCCTGGATCAAAAACACTGAAGAAGTTTTTACAAAGGGCTTTCTCATATGAAACAAGAAATTTTTCCAGGCAAATCTCAGCACTTATTTCCTTTACCAACTCAAGAATCACAGTCTCTCTAGGAAGCCACTCCTTTCTGATTGTGCTCTACTTTTCAGAGTTCCAAAGAGCTCAGAGGTGAGGGATACAGTAACACCTCCTGCATCAAATACAGGAAGAATGTTTGAAACCAAAGACAAAAATCAGAGTAGACACCCAGTAACCAACACAGATGTCTCTTTTAAACTCACTCCACAATATCCTTATAAATTTTAACCATCCTTCTCAATCTTAAGAACATAAATCTTGGGCTGGGGGTTTAGCTCAGCGGCATAAGTGCCTGCTTGGCAAACACGAAGTCATGAGTTCAATCGCTGGTACAAAAAAAAAAAACACAAATCAATTTATAATGGGATTTCTTGGGGTTTTTTTTATTTAAAGAGGATAAAAACAGAAAAAAGGGAAGTAACAATGCAAAATTCCAAAAAAATGAAATAAAATAAAATAAACACTGAGAAATCACTAGTTGACAAATTACATACTGTCATCTTAGAGATAGTTGTTCACATTACAGAATTAAAGCACACAAAGTGGACATTCAAATCATGACTGCAAAACAGGTCTGCTCAATGATCCAACAAAAACTTAGTAATATGGTCATCAATCCTACACACTTAAACATACATGTAGTTATATCCTTTAGAGCATTTTCTTTTCCTCTCTTTTTTACAATAGATGTTACACATTTTGGATTTTTATACTCCTATATTTCTTATTACTATTTTTAGTTGATAAATTACATATTGTCCTCTTAGAAATAGTTGTTATAAAATTAAATCATACAAAGTGGACATTCAGTGAGACTGCAAACAGTTCTGCTCAATGATCCAACAAAAACTTAGTAATATGGTTATCAATCCTACACACTTAACCATACATGCAGTTATATCCTTTAGAACACTTTCTTTTCCTCTCTTTTTTACAAAAGAAATTATACATTTTGAGTTTTGTTACTCCTACATTTCTTATTACTTTTTAAACTAGAGACACAATGTGATGTTTATAAATATGATTCTTATTTCACTTATGATAATAGGCTCAAGTTACCTCCATTTCAATATGAAAGCCTCAAGATCATCCTTTTTATAGCTGAGTAATATTCCATTGTATAAAAATACCACATCTTTTTCAATCACTCTGCAGTTGATGTGCATTTTGGTTGTTTCCAAGATTTAGCTATTGCAAATTGTGCTGCTATGAACATGGGTGCACATATATTGCTGTGACATGACCTTTATAGGTTTTCTGGGAAAATACCCAAGAGGGGAATAGCTGGGTTGAATCTAGTCTTATGAGAAATCTCCATAGTGATTTCCATAGTGGCTTCACCAGTCTGCACTCCCACTAACAGTGAAGCAGTGTTCTTTTTTCCCCACAATCTGGCCAACATTTGTTATCAGTTCATTTCTTGATGGCAGCTATTCTTTCTAGAGTGAGGTGAAATCTCAGTGTTGTTTTAATTTCCATTTCTCAAATGACCAGTGATGGTGAACATTTCTTCATGTATCTATTTGCCATTTGTATATCTTCCTCTAAGAACTGTGTATTCATCTCAAATGCCCATTTTTGGAGAGGGTCTTTGAATTTGGGGAGCTTGATGTTTTTCAATTCTTTATATGTTCTGGACATAAGTCCTTTGTCTGAGGGACTGCTGGCTAAAATTCTTTCCCACTCCATAGTATTTTCTTTTTACTCTGTTGGTGATTTCCTTTGAAGGCCAGAAACTTTTCAATAATATGAGATCCAGTTGTTGATTCTTTGAATTGTTTCTCATGCAGTTTGCAGCTTGTTCATAAATTCTTTGCCTATCCCTATGTCTCCAAGATTTCTGCCTACCTTGTCTTCCAATAGATTTAGTGTTTCTGTTTTAATATTTAGGTCTTTGATCCATTTACACTTTAGTTTTATGCATGGCAATATGCATGGATCTAGTTTCAGTCTTCAGCATGTGGAGAGCCAATTTTTCCAACACCATTTATTAAAGAGGTTATCTCTCTTCCAGTGAACATATTTAGCCCCTTTGTCAAATATCAGGTGGCTGAGTGTCTTTGTAGTTGTGCTTGCATCTTCTAATCTGTTCCATTGATCCTCAGGTCTATTTCTTTTCCAGTACCATGCTGATTTTATTGCTATGGCTTTGTAGTATAGATTCAAGTCAGAACTTGAGATGTCTCCTGCCTTGCCTTTGTTGCCCAGAATTGCCTTGGCTATTCTAGGTTTCTTCTGTTCCAAAAGAATTTTAGGAGTGTTTTCTCTAGATCTGTGAGCTATGTTAATAGTATTTTGATTGGGATTACATTAAATCTGTATAACAGTTTTGGGAGTATGACCATTTTCACAATGCTGGTTCTTCCTAGCCAAGAGCAAGGATTATCCTTCCATTTTCTAATATCCTCTTCAATCTCCTGTTTTAGAGTACTATAATTTTCAGCATATAGGTCTTTTACATTCTTAGGTTCATTCCTAAGTATTTCATTTTTTTACATGCTTTTGTGAAAGGTGATATTTCTATAATTTCTCTCTCAGTGAGTTGTTGTTTGTGTACAGGAATGCTATTGATTTTTGAGCATTGACTTTGTATCCAGCTACCTTGCTGAAAAAAGTTGATTACTTCTAATAGTCTTTTAATAGAGTTTTTTTTGGGTCTCCTATATAGAGTATCATGGCATCTGCAAATAGTGGCAATTTAACTTCTTCCTTTCCTATCTTAATTCCTTTTATTTGTCTCTCTTTTCTGATTGCTCTGGCTGGTGTATCCAGAACTATATTGAATAGGAGTGGTGATAGTGGACATCCTTGTCTTGTTCCTGATTTTAAATTGAAACCTTTCAGTTTTGGTCCATTTAGTATAATGTTGGCTATTGGTTTGTCATAGACGGTCTTTATAAGATTGAGGTAGACACTGTGTATTTTGAGTTTCTGAAGGGTTTTTAATCATGAACATGTGTTGGACTTTATCAAAATCTTTTTCTGCATCTATTGAGATGACCATCTGGTTTTTATTTTTGGCTCTGTTGATGTGATGTATTAGATTTGTTGATTTGTGTATATTAAATGATCCCTGCATTCCTGGAATGAACCCCACTTGGTCATGATGTATAATCTTCTTGATGATTTGCTACTTTCTATCTGCCAGTATTTTATTGAGAATCTTTGCATAGTTCTCCTTTTTGGTTGGGTGTTTCTCCGTTTTTTGGTATCAGAGTGATACTTGCCTCCAGGAATGATTTAGGGAGGACTGTTTCCTTTTCAGTTTCATTGAAGAGTTTAAGAAGTATTGACATCAAATCTTCTCTAAATTTCTTGTACAATTCAGCCGTGAATCCCTCAGAACCTGGGCTTTTGTTTGTTGGTAAGTTTTTAATTAGGCTTTCAATTTCAATAGCTGATATTGGGTTATTCAAAATTACTATATCTTCTTGGTTGAGCTTTGGTAGTTCATATGTTTCTAGAAATCTGTCCATTTCCTCTGTGTTTTCCACTCTATGTGAGTAGAGACTTTCAAAGTAGGTATTCATGGTCTTTTGAATTTCTATGGGATCTGTAGTAATTTCCCCCTTTTCAGTCCTTATTGCATGAATTTATGTTTTTTCTTTCTTTTTCTTTATGAGGTTAACTAGAGATGTATCAATTTTTTTTATTCTCTCAAAACAACAGCTTTTTGATTCATTAATTCTTTGTATTTTTTTTAGTTTCAATTGCATTGATCTCTGCTCTAATCTTTACAATTTCCTCTCTTCTATGAGCTTTGGGTTTAATTTGTTCTTCTTTTTCTAAAAGCTTGAGATGAAGCATTAGGTTGTTTATTTGTGCTCATTCTATTTTCTTGATATGACTATTTATTGCAATATATTTCCCTCTTAGGACTGCTTTCATTGCATCCGACAGGTTACAGTATGTTGTTTCCACATTTGCATTGAATTGCAAGTATTGCTTTATTTCTTCTTTAATTTCATCTGTAGCCCACTGGTTGTTCAAAATGTTGTTATTTAGTTTCCATGTATTTATGCAGGTTTTGAAATTTCTTTTGCCATTAATTTCCAATTTCAGTGTGCTATGGTCAGATAGTATGCATGGGATAATTTCAATACCTTTACAGTTACTTAAGAATGTTTTATGGGATAGTACATGGTCTATTTTGGAGAATGTCCCATGCTCAGCTGAGAAGAATGTGTATTTTAATGTGATTGGGTGGAACACTCTGTAAACATCTACTGAGTCCCATTGCTCACAGGTATGATTCAGTTCTATTATTTCTTTGCTGACTTTTTTGTGTAGTTGATTTATCTCTTTGTGACAATAGGGTGTTAAGGTTCCCTGTTATAATAGTGTTCTTGTATATTTGGTTTTTCATGTCCATGAGTACCTGTCTTATATAGTTGGGTGTGCCTTTATTTGTTGCATGTATATTTATAATTGTTAGTTCTACCTCTTGAATTTTTCTACTAATGAGTATGTAGTGACCTTTTTTATCTCTTTTAATCATTTTAGGTTTCAAGTTCACTTTGTCTGCAAATAGAACAATTGCTCCTGCTTTTTTCTGGGTTCCTGTTATATGGAATACTGTTTTCCAACCTTTGACTTTTCATCTATGACTTTCCTTTTGAGTTAGATGTGTTTCTTGTATACAGAATATTGTGGAATCCTGTTTCTTAATCCATTCTGTCAGCCTGTTTCTTTTGATAGGTGAACTGAGGACATTTACATTTATGAATATCACTAATATGTACTGGCTCGACTTTGCCACATTATGTTCCAGTTGTTTGCTTCCTGCTTTTCCCCTTATTTAATTGCTTGTCCTACCTGTTGGTTTCTTTCTGTTGTTGTTCTGGGGGTTGTGGTCATTTTTGTCTCTATGTAGTATGTCTTTCAATTCTCTTTCTAGGGTTGGTTTGGTGGAATTTAGTGGAATTCATTCAGTTGTTCTTTGTCATGGAAATATCTTTTTTCTCCATTAAATTTGAATGAAAGATTCGCTTGGAGGAACCACACCTTGAGGTGATTTGCAGCTCATCAGGGCAGGCACAGAAAAGTTTGGGACCATCATACCAGCAGCTGGGTGCCTGCCCAGCCACTGTAGGTCACTAGACTAGGATCCAGAGGTTCCACGGGCTTGAGTGGACTGTGCCCAGTGACCTTCATTCAACCAGGGGAGCCAGGCCTGCCAAAAGGGGAGCCAAGCTGGCACCGCATCACAAGGTGATTTCAGCTCACCAGGGCAGGCCCAGAAAAGTTTGGGACCATCAATCCCAGTGGCTAGGTGCTGACCAGCCGCCTTAGGATGCTGGACTAAGATCCAGAGGTTCCACGGGCTTGAGGGGACTGTGCTCAGCAACCTTCATTCAACCAGGGGAGCCAGGCCCACCAAAAGGGGAGCCAGGCCAGCACCGCTGCCACAAGGTGACTTGCGAATTAACAGGGCAGGTCCGAGAAATGTTTGGGAATATCGATCCTGGCAAGTGGGTGCCCACCCAGCCCCCTTAGGACACTGAAATCAATAGCATTCTTATACACTAACAACAAAATCACTGAGAGAGAAATAAGAGAAGCCACACCCTTCACACTAGCATCCAAAAAAATGAAATACTTAGGAATTAATCTAACAAAAGATGTAAAGCAGTTGTACAGGGAAAATTATAATACACTGAAAAAAGAAATTGAAGAGGACCTCAGAAAATGGAAAGATATCCCATGTTCATGGATAGAAAGAATAAATATTGTGAAAATGACTATTCTCCCAAAATTGTTATGCAGATTCAATACAATCCCAATGAAAATACCACTAACATACCTCACAGAATTAGAAAAATCACTCCTAAAATTCATCTATGATAGTCTCTTTAATAAATGGTGCTGGAAAAGCTGGCTATCCATATGCTGAAAACTAAATTAGACCCATGCTTATCACTATGTACTAAACTAAAATCCAAATGGATCAAAGATCTAAATATTAAAACAGAAACACTAAATCTGTTGGAAGGCAAAGTAGGTAAAAATCTTGAAGACATAGGGGTAGATAGAGAATTCATGAACCAGAACCAAACTGCACGGGAAATAATTCTCAGAATCAATAACTGGGATCACGTCTTGTTAAAGAGTTTCTGCATGTCCAAAGAAATCTCCAGCAGAGTGAAAAGAAAACCCACAAACTTAAAAAAAATCTTAGTGAACTGTCCCTCAGACAAAGGACTTCTGTCTAGAACTTATAAAGAACTAAAAAAAATCAGACCCCCAAAATTCAAAGGCCCAATCCAAAAATGGGTATCTGAGATGAACACAGTTCTCAGATAAAGAAATATGAATGGCAAATAAATACATGAAAAAATGTTCATCATCAGTGGTCATTAGAGAAATGCAAATTAAAACCACACTGAGATTCCATATCACTCCAGAAAGAATGGCCAGGATCAACAAAACTACCAACAACAAATGCTGGAGAGGCTGTGGGGAAAAAGGAACTCTTCTGCACTGTTGGTGGGAGTGTAGACTGGTGCAACCACTGTGGAGGTCAGTCTGGAGATTCCTCAAAAAGCTGGGGTTGGTGGTCCCATTTGACCCAGCAATTCCACTCTTAGGCATATTCCCAGAACATCTGAAAACATCTTACCACAGTGATATATGCGCACCCATGTTTATAGCGGCACAATTTGTGATAGCCAGATCTTGGAAACACCTAAGTGCCCATCAACTGAAGAATGGATAAAAAAAAATTGTGGTACTTTTATACAATGGAGTACTACTCAGCTATAAAGGATGATCACATTGAGATATTTATAAATAAATGGATGCAACTTGAATGCATACTCATAAGTGAAATAAATCAAACTCACATTTATAAGTACTGTATAGTCTCCCTAGTGTAAGAAATGGTAAGAGTACAGAAGATTTTATGGTAATAATGGTTTACCATTATACTGCTTTGAAGTGTTATGTTTTCATTCATTGGTTGGAATGGTTTTATTTTGTTTTGTTTGATCTTAATATATGTGATCGTATGAATAGTTACTTTGAAGGCAAGACAATATGGCAGCTATTGTTGATTTAATATCTTGCTCTGAAGTCCTACCATGCTCTTTTTTTTTCTATTACCATTTGTTCTATCATGTTGTGTTTTATTGGATTTTAATATGTATGATAGTATAAACACATTTTTATGGAAAATGAGATAATATAGTAGCCATTGTTCATCTTTGGTTATTTGGTTCAGAATGCCTTGCAATACTTTCATTCTCTTGAGTGGTTTTATTCTAATTTGTTATGTTTGACATTATTGTGTGTAAAGCTAAGCTCAACTATTTCAAGGAAAGAGACATTATGATAGCTACTGTTAATATCCAATTGTCTTGTTGTGAAGTGCTGTGTTGCTTACGTTGTTCTGTTCTGATCTGCTTAGATCTGTCCTCTTTAAAATAAAATAAACATTTTTTAAAAAAATTTTAAAAAAAGAAAGTTTTGCTGGGTACATCAGTTTGGGTTGCAAGTTTTTTTCTTTCAGGGCTTCAAATAGCTCACTCCAGGCTTGTCTTTACTTGAGGGTTTGTGCTGAAAAGTCTGCTGTGAATCTAATGTGCTGGAGTCCAGCTGCGGCAGGGCTCAGGGGTCCCAAAGGTGGTCAGGGAGTTGGCGAGTGAGAGACAGAAGACACTGCACACCAGTATGTGAGTGAATCTGAATCTATTTTATTTTGCAGAAGTGGGAGTATTTATTTGCTAACTTTTGGCAGTAACTTAAACCCCAAGCAGGAAGCATCCCAGGCTTAGAGCCAGACAGTGATAATCTTAAACAATATGTGTTAATTAATTTTTTCACCTTTGTTAAACTTTAATCTTGTTACTTAGGAATTTATACTTAATTAGCTTGCAAAAGCAAACATGCTATACACTAGCCCCAATACTTCCTGTTCTATTTATATTGATTCTTTTTATAAAAAATGATTTTATTGTTTCTTAGATGTTTCTTGCTTGAGCAAACTCTGTACAGCTTTTGCCAGTTTTCTTTAGGCAATCTAATTCCCATTCATGTCCATTTATACTATTTTTATAAAGTTCTTTACAGCTTTTATTCTTTTCTTTGTTGGCCAGATTATCTGTCTTTCTTTTTAACATAGATATGTAATGTTTTTTATCGTCTGTTGATCTAATACAATAGGGTGGCCCATTCCTAGCTAACCTTTCCATGAAATTTAATTGATTACATTTGGCCCATTTTCCTTTGATATTAACTATTCTTTGCCCATACTTATCATAAATCCCTGTGTAAGGCAGAGGGGGGTCAGGCACTTGAGGTAAAGGTTTCTTGGGTAGAGGGAGATACTAAATATGTCTGTTTATTATATAAGCAGGCCCTATATCTGTCATAATGGTTGGTACTGGTTTTCTTTTCTTGGGGGCTTTAGTTTATAATTTCTGATAGAGAAACTTCCCTGGATCAAGGGTAGTTGTCTCATGGGAATTTTGTATATCTTTCTCCATGAGCTCTTTCATTTGAAGCTTTTGTATAAACTCTCTCATATTACTCACAGAAGGTAAAATTTCACAATTAGCTTTCACAAAGGGGTTATTTAGAGGGTTTCTAGTAACTCCTCTGGAGTTTCTATTTTCAAAATTGAAAAGTATTACATGAATGAGTATTACATGAAAAAAAAAAAAATATATATATATATATATATATATGGGAACTAAACAAATTACAATTATTAGTACAAAACATCCTGAGATCCCCGCGCCCCATTCCCACATGTGGCATCCTTTTCCTGGAGAAGCAATTCCTTGAAGTGCTCTCCTCCACCCATGGACCTTGTCACAAGGCGTGGATGGACTAGGACGTGGCATGGATGGAAAAGGGTGCTGCACTAATGGGCTTTCCTTTGATAGATGAGTTGTGTCTTTTCTCTAACAGTCTTTAGTATTCTGTTTTTATGCTGTATGACTGAGATGTGAATTATTATATGTGTGTGTGTGTAGATTTACATTGCTTGTGACTGTTTAGCAGTCTATATGCCTCACTTATCTGCATATCAGATTTTTCCCCATGTTTAGGAAATTTTCTTCTATTACTTCTGTGAATATTTTCTGTACCATAGCACTGTGAAACTGGAAATTAATGATAAAAAACTGCAAAAACCCCACAAACACATGGAAATTGAATAATACACTCTTGAGCAATCAATGGGTCACAGAGGAAATTAAAGAAGAAATTAAACAATATCTACAAGCAAACAAAAATACAAATACAACTTAATATAATCTGTGGGATGCAATGAAAGCAGTACTTACAGGAAAATTTATTGCACTGAGTTTCCACATTAGGAAAACAGAATGAACACAAATAAACAACCTGATACTACACCTCAAACAGCTAGAAAAAAGAGCAAGCCAAGCCCAAAGCCAAAAGAAGGGAGGAAATTATAAGGATTAAAGCAGAAATGAATGCAGTAGAGACTAAGAAAATAATACAAAGAACCAATGAATCAAAGAGTTGTTTCTATGAAAGAATAAATAAAATTGAAAAGCCCCTAGCCAACCTAATTTTAAAAAGGAAAGAAAAGACTCAAATTCATGCAATACAAAATGAAAAAGGTGAAATCACTACTGACCCTGTGGAAATACAGAAGATAATCAACACCTATTTTGAAAACCTCTACTCTCATAGAGCAACACAAAAGATAATGCAGAAGAAATGGACTTCCTAGAAACATATGAACCACCAATGCTGAATCAAGAAGATGTAAAACTGCTGAATAGCCCAATTTTTATTGATGAAATTGAAAATGTAATCAAGTCCCTACCAACAAAGAAGAGCCCAGGCCCAGACAGATTCACTGCAGAATTCTACAAGAAATACAAAAAAGACTTAATGCCAACACTCCTCAAACTCTTCAATGAAATTGAAAGGGAAGCAATTCTCCCTAAGTCATTCCTGGAAGCAAATATCACCCCAGTACCAAAACCTGAGAAAGACTCAACTAAAAAAGAGAACTACAGGCCAATCTCCCTAATGAACATAGATGCAAAAGTTCTTAATAAAATATAGGCAAACAGGATGCAGCAAATCATTGAGAAGATTATACACCATGAACAAGTGGGATTCATCCCAGGCATGCAGGGATGGTTCAACATACATAAATCAATAAATGTAATCCACCATATCAATAGAGCCAAAAGCAAGAATCACATGATCATTTCTATAGATGCAGAAAAAGCTTTTGATAAGATCCAACACCCAATCATGATAAGAACCTTACAGAGAATTGGAATAGATGGCCTTTGCTTCAATATGATAAAGGCCATCTACGACAAACCAACAGCCAGAGTCATATTAAATGGCCCAAAACTGAAAGTCTTTACCTTGAAATCAAGCACAAGACAAGGATGTCCTTTATCACCGCTCCTATTCAACATAGTACTGGAAATACTAGCCAGTGCAATTAGAAAAGAGAGAGAAATAAAAGGAGTAAAGATAGGAAAAAAGGAAGTTAAGCTATCATTATTTGCAGATGACATGATACTCTACATAGAAGACCCCCAAACCTCTGTTGAAAGACTCCTAGATATAATAAATAAATTCAGCAATGTAGCTGGATACAAAGTCAATACTCAAAAATCAATAGCATTCTTATACACTAACAACAGAATCACCTAGAGAGAAATAAGAGAAGCCATGCCCTTCACACTAGATCCAAAAAAATGAAATACTTAGGAATTAATCTAATCAAAGAAGTAAAAGCGCTATACAGGGAAAATTATAATATCCTGAAAAAAGAAATCGAAGAGGATCTCAGAAAATGGAAAGACATCCCTTGTTCATGGATAGGAAGAATAAATATTGTGAAAATGGCCATTCTCCCAAAATTGTTATACACATTCAATGCAATCCCAATGAAAATACCACTAACATACCTCATAGATATAGAGAAATCACTCCTAAAATTCATCTGGAACCAGAAGAGACCTAGAATAGCAAAGGCAATTCTAAGTAGCAAAGCCAAGGCAGGAGGCATCACAATCCCTGACTCTAAGTTATACTACAAAGCTACTGTAATAAAATCAACATGGTCTTGGAATAAAAACAGACCTGCAGATCAATGGAATAGACTAGAAGATACAACTATGAGTACACTCAACCACTTTATCTTTGATAAAGGGGCCAAACATGTTCACTGGAAGAATAAAAGTCTCTTTAATAAAAAAGACTGGCTATCCATATGCTGAAAACTAAAACTAGACCCATGCCTATCACTATGCCTATCACTATGGACTAAACTGAAATCTAAGGATCAAAGATCTAAATACTAAAACAGAAACACTAAATCTTTTGGAAGGCAAAGTAGGTAAAAATCTTGAAGACATAGGGGTAGGTAGAGAATTCATGAACAAGAACCAAACTGCATGGGAAATACTTCTCAGAATCAATAACAGGGATCATATCTTATTAAAGAGTTTCTGCATGTCCAAAGAAATCTCCAGCAGAGGAAAAGAAAACCCACAAACTGAGAAAAAAATCTTAGTGAACTGTCCCTCAGACAAAGGACTTCTGTCTAGAACTTATAAAAGAACTAAAAAAAAAATCAGACCCCCAAAAATCAAAGACCCAATCCAAAAATAGGCATCTGAGATGAACACACAGTTCTCAGATAAAGAAATATGAATGGCAAATAAATACATGAAAAAATGTTCATCATCATCGGTAATTAGAGAAATGCAAATTAAAATCACACTGAGATTCCATCTCACTCCAGAAAGAATGGCTAGGATCGACAAAACTAACAACAACAAATGCTGGAGAGGCTGTGGGGAAAAAGGAACTCTTCTGCACTGTTGGTGGGAGTGTAGACTGGTGCAACCACTGTGGAGATCAGTCTGGAGAGTCCTCAAAAAGCTGGGACTGGAAGTCCCATATCACCCAGCTATTCAACTTCTAGTCATATTCCCAGAACATCTGAAAACATCATACTGCAGTGATATATGCACACCCATATTTATAGCGGCACAATATGTAATAGCCAGATCTTAGAAACAATCCTAAGTGCCCATCAACCGAGGAATGGATAAATAATTGTGGTACTTTTATACAATGGAGTACTACTCAGCTATAAAGAATGATCAGATTGAGATATTTATAAATAAATGGATGCAACTTGAGACTATACTCATAAGTGAAATAAATCAAACTCACATGTATAAATACTGCATAGTCTCCCTAGTGTAAGAAAAGATAAGAGTACATAAGATACTATGGTAATAATGGATCTCCATTATATTGCTTTGAAGCCTTGTAATGTTTTCATTCATTGGTTGGGGTGGTTTTATTCTGTTTTATTTGACTTTATTATGTGTGATGGTATGAACACCTACTTTGAAGAAAACAAGACACTATGTTAGCCACTGCTGATTTAACATCATCTGGCTTTGAAATCTTATCATGCTTTTGTTCTTCTATTACCATTGGTTCTATCATGTTGTGTCTTACTGGATTTTAACATGGGTAATAATATAAACGAATTTTTTATGGAAAATGAGATATTATAGTAGCCATTGTTCATTTTCTGTTATTTGGTTCAGAATGCCTTGTAATTGTTTCATTCTCTTGAATGCTTTTATTCTATTTTGTTATGTTTGATATTATTGTTTGTGAAGCTATGCTCAACTATTTCAAAGAAAGAGATACTATGGTAGCTACTGCTGATATCCATTTGTCTTGTTGTGAAGTGCTGTGTTGCTTGTATTGTTTTGTTCTGATCTGTGCTGTTCTGTCCTCTTTTGTTTTATTCTCTGTAAAATAAAATTTAAAAAAAATTTAAAAATATTTTGGCTATGTCATTTGCACTGACTCCTGCCTCTTCACTGATGCCTATTAACCTTATATTTTTTCTCTTAGCAGCATCTTGAAGCTGTTGGGTTGTCACTTCATGCTGCTTTGTTATTTTTAAAAGTTCTATCCCTTCATGATCACTAATTGTGATCTTGTCTTTGAGGTCTGAAATCCTATCCTCAGCTTCATTTAAACAGTTTTGCACACTTTGAGTAGAATTTTTTGTTTCTTGGATATCTCTTTGAGTTTGTTTCATGAATTTTGCATGTTTTCTATATTGTTCATTCAAGGTTTCAATAAGTTTCCCATGCTCCTGTACTTTTTTCTCTATTTCTTCTCTAGCTGTGCTCAGCAACTCCTTTACTAAGGTTGTTATTTCTATCTTTACATGAGAGAGTATTTCTAATTTAATTTCCTCTATAGCCTCATGGAGTTGTTTTTTTTTATTTCACTCACTATCTTTTCAGAGGTTTCTGGTGTGTTATTTTTGAAATCCTCTATTTCAATGTCTCCTGTACTTCCCCCTGGTGGGCTAGATGTTTGAGATTGCATTTTGCTTTTTCCTTTTGCCATTTTCCCCTTCTGAGTTAATATTTGGTCCTTCAGTCCCACTAGTGTCAATTGTTGGAAGTATGTATCTTGGGATCCTAAAGTAAAGATATTTGTCCAATTTCCGGGACCCACAATAAAGAGATGGGCCAGTCACCTGACTTCCCACTGCAGGGCCTGTTGGGTGCGTTCTATATTCTTCCTGGGCTGTCAAGCCTAGTAGTATTGATGTAGTTCAACTTCTAATTCCTGCTATTACTTTATCTTCAGGTTATTCCAGGACACCAAATCTCCCTATTCATAGTATTTGTGTTGGATGAGGCTCTACTGTGTCCCTATTGTGTGCTTGTGTGTCTCATAAGCCCTTTTGATTTTCTCCAAGTTGGGGGAGTCCTTATTGACACACTCCTCACTCTGTCTGATGTTTTCTGTGTGCAGGAAGGAGTTGCCCCACTCTTGTCAGACTCACTAAGGTCTTAAAGTTAGTTGGAGGGAGTTTTACTACTGGCCCTATTTACCCACTGTAGACCTCTGTTTTAGGGGCATACTCACCAAACTGTGTGGAGCCTGCCGAGATCTTCCATTTTGGGTGAGGTAGTCACTGAATCTCCCCTCAAGCCAGCATGGTTAATCCACTGTAGTCCAAGGTTCTGGTAGTAAGGGTGGGAGCTCTGGCTGGAGTTCCCTGGTCCTATAAGGTTGTCTGTGGAGAAGACAGGGCCACAGAGGAGGTAAGAGTTTAAGCTGGCCTGGATGCCTCTGGCTGGAGTTAACAGTGCCTCGAGGTGGTCTCTGCAGAGAACGTGGGGTCCCGGGGAAGGCCTGGGTCTAGGCTGGTCCCGGGTGCCTCTGGCTGGAGTTCCCACTGCCTCGAGGTGGTCTCTGTGGAGAAGGTGGGGTTGTGATTTCATTCTTTTTCAGAAAAATAGAAAGATTGTAATATTTTTCAAATATAACTGTGGTGTAGATCTGGCTCTCTGCTGAAAACTTTCTAACAGATGAGGAACAAAGACTGTGAATCAGGCCCAGAACTTGTCATTTTAACATATTTGTAACCATCATGAGCACATATTAATAGTGCAGAGTTAATGTCATGGTGGATTTCCATACATGCATGTATGCTTATAAAGTTTTTTGCTTATATCTACCCTCCTTATTAGTATATTCATTTAATTTTGACTTTTGTAATGTTCTGGAAGGTTTTTATCATGAAAGTGTTAGATTTTGTCAAGTGGCTTTCTGCACCTATTGAGGATGAGCATGAGGATAGAAATCACAAAGCATCATGGACCTATACTGAGGGATTCCTGAATGGCAAATCTGAGTCATCACTTCATGTACTTTTTTCATTTTAACTGCATTATGTTTCTCAAGTACAAGACAAGCATATTAACATTCTACAGAATGAGAGGAGCACACCATTTTCATGTAATTTTTTAAAATTTTATTTAAAGAGAAAAAAAGCAAAACAGAAAAATGGATAGAAACAATACAGAGTTTCAGAAAAAAATAAGCAGTAAGTTGATCAATTACATATTGTCTTCTTAGACGTAGTTGTTAAAGTTACAAAATTAAAGCATACAAAGTGGACATTCAGTGAGACTGCAAAGAAGTTCAATGATCCAGTAACAACTTAGCAACATGGCTATCAATCCTACACACTTAAACATACATGCAGCACTTTCTTTTCTTCTTTTTACTTTTTAAGTCCATTAGTTGTTTAGTTATATCCTGTTTCAGGTTGCTCAGTACCTTACTGACTTGTTTTGTTGTTGTTATTTACTTTTTAATCACCTTATATAATTCTGTTGCCTTGTTTTTGAGTTTCTCCTCATCCATGCTCAATGGATCAGCTTTGGTGGAGTTGGGAGTTTTTTGGAGGCATTTTGTTACTTTGTTATCTACTTTTTTTTTGAAGGTAGTAAAATACAGCAGTACAAGACAGAACAAACCCACGTGACCAAAGTGCAGTGAAACTACCACAGAACCTCAGAACAGGTCACCACGACACGAGCAATAGGCACAATAGTACATTCCATTCTGTTCACATTAGCTGTCCTTTCAATCAGCTAGAGGAAAATGGAAGGAAATATCGAACTTATAAAAACAGAATATTGAATAGAGCAGTACCATTAATCAAAACTGAGCAAAACAGTGATAAAAATATTTGTCTTCAAAGAGATGGTAGAAGGAAATCCCCCTTACTTGCCATGATGCATATATTCATCCTCCCAAGAGATACTCAGACAGCCAACTTGCTAAAGGGGTGGAGGGAGGGATGGATCGATGTCTGATCCTTAGCCCGCACACCAGCAGGGTCCCAGCTGCTTACCAGGGTGGCAAGCAGGCTGCCTGTCCTCCCAGCACCCAAAGTTCCAACATGAATGCATGTAATCTTTTACATGTTATTGTGTAGAACAAGTTGAAAATATTTTACATGTGGTATTTATATCACACAGAGAACATCTTGCCAGGTGAATCCTGGAACTTAGGCCCTTTGACAATGTAAGCACCTATTTTTTTTTTTTTTGTCCCTTTGGAAAGTGATCCTCTTTTTAATATGCTCTACCCTTTGGACAGTCACCATATCACCATGAACCAGTTTTGAGGGCTTCCTATATTTTAGGCACTGAGTTTATGTACTAGGTAGCTTGTTTGATTTCCTGTGTTTTGTTTTCCTGCATTTATGAGTGCCCACATTTTTATTGCTTACAGAAATACAAGAGTGTATAACTTTAATGAAATCTAAGTAGGCTGTTAGGTAGAAAAATATTGCGGGAATATTTGAGTCAAGCTGTCTTCTTATAGACATAGAGCAGTAAATGAATATCAATCCTGGCTGGTTGTCCCCTTAACAATGCAACCAACCATTTCAATTCCCTGTCATTCCAGGAAGTGATGCCTGTGCTCTTCTTTTTCTGTGTTCCTGTTAGCTCCTAGAGCAGAGCAGAGTGCAGCATCAGCACAAAAAGGACAGATATGGTCCACAAGGAAAGATCATATAAACAGTACATGCTTGTAAACTCAGCATATATTTTGCTCCTGCCACCACTGAAGTATATGCTTTCAGTTTTCCACATCTCTTTCCATGCATGCAGTTATTTCATAAAATATTATGTAGGGAAATATAAGGTCTGGACCAAATTTCCATGTAATGAATAAGAGAGTTAAAAATGTACCTCATACGTTTCTGTGGTTAAAACTTCACTGTATCTGAGTAAACATTTCTGTTGCCTAGGAAACAATGAAAAACTTTAGTTCATTGGACAGCATTGTGACATTTTTAATCTTTTCAGCTCCACTTATTAATCCAATGATGCAGGACAGGTCATTAGTATCTCTGGAACATAACACTGTCATTTGGGTTGATTTCTAGTTGACAGAACTGCCTTGGGATAAAGATAATGATAGCTCCACATGCAGTAAACGTATACAAAATTAGGCCAAAATAAAATGTTGTTATAAAAATTCTCAATGATAAGGAAATCTAAATATTATTTAATAATAAATCTTGTGACCTGGACTTACCAATTTTCTCTCTTTTAACAGGAAATATTATGTATAATTATATGCCAAAATTTGGAGAGAAATGATGTATTATTCCTTATATGTCATTCTCCACAGCCAATTTTTTGTTTGGGACAGAAGTGTCTTTCAGAAATTGAATGGACACTTTCTTGTTCATAATAATTACTATTGATTAGAGGGACTTGGGCACATTCAGTATGTTCTGTCTGCACATTCCTTTCTTTCATGAATGCCACATAAATGTAGAGACAAGACAAAACAGTTGATGTATATGCCATGGATATGTCGAACGGACCCTATCATTCATTAATTGCATCTATTTCAATCATTCCAAGCACTGCAGAGACATGCATGACTAAAAAGAAAAGAACAAAGAAATGTGCACAGCTAAAACTGTGCCTAAAGTTGATTATAGAATATCATATCATTGCATTCTCCAGTGCCACTTGAATACAATTTACTGTATTTATCAGTTCACTTTTGTTTGCATGGTGGAATGATTCTTTATTTTACTTATTTATTCATTCATTCATTCATTCATTCATTTATACTGGGGATCAAACTCATGACTTTGTGCTTACGAGAAATACGCTTATGCCACAGAGCTAATCCCAGCCCATGATTCTTTATTTTAAAAACAAAAAAATCACACTGATTACCAAAGTTCTGAATCTGCTTTGTCACAAACTTCATTTTCCTCAAGTAGCATGAGCACAGAGAGGGAAACAGAGTCACCCACATTCTGCCTCTTGAAATAGATCCTTAATATGGAAGTAAAATGTTTCATTTCCTGACTCCCATCCCAGAGGATCTTCTTGTCTATAGAAAAATGAAACTATAATTCCAAAGTTTTTGATCTTCATGAATGGTTCATTACCAGACAGACTCTAGAGATATTCCTTGGGTAGTATACCTATATCTTCGGAATAAGAGAGTATAAGTCATAACATCTCACATTTTTGCAAAACAAACATCATGAGTGTGCTACTTTGTATGAAGAGATTTTCTGAATCATTTTTATTTAGGTACTATCCATCTCAAAGAATTGTAATAAGTAAAACATTTTTAAAAATCAATAAATCAACAACAAAAATAAAGAAATATCAAATACGTATCAACACAATTGCAATGAGGGAATCTTAATACTACACTGTCACAGATATATGGACCAGACACCCCCCAAAAATCAAAACGAATGTCAGAACTGAAGCAAACTTGTAAAAAATGGCCTTACTAGATGTCTACAGAGTGTTCCACCCCACAACATTGAAATACACATTCTCAGATATGCATAGGATATTTACAAAATGGACCACATATTAATCCATAGAGCATCCTTAAGTAATGCAAAGGAAGTAAAATTATCCCATAAACTGTAAGACCATAGTGCAATGAAATTAGAAGTCAATGGCAAAAGAAACCATTAAAAAATCCTGTAAACATACAGAACTTAAATAACATCCTCCTGAACAATTAAGGGAGCACACATGAAATTAGAGAAGAAATTAAAAACTATCTATAATTAACTGACAATGCCAATACAAAATACCAGAATTTATGGGACACCATAAGTGCAGTCCTAAGAAACAAAGGTACAGCAGTAAATTCTCATATCAGAAAAACAGAATGAGCTGAAATAAACAATCTCAAACTTTTGGAAAAAGAAAAAGCTTGTACAAAGGAGGTAATTATAAGCATCAGAGCATAAATTAATGCAATTGACAATAAGAAAACCATACAATCAATGAATTAAAGAGTTGATTCTTTAAAGATTAAATAAAATAGATAAGCCTTAAGAGGATCTTGTTATGGGGGCGCACGTCATGCTACACCCCATGTGTCCAAGAGGGGGCAACACAGGAACACGTAGCCTTTTTCTCACAGGTGGCCCAGAGGAGCACTGTACCAGGAAGTTGAAGCGGGCTGGTGGGACCCTGATAGCTGAATGATCCCTGCGGCCTCTACTTTTGCGCCAGCACAGTTCTAGGTCTGTCAGGTGCTGGCCGCGGGCCCATGCTGCCCAGGTCCAGGACAGGCAGGGTCCCTTCGGCCACTCTGCCAGACTTCCTCACTTTAACCCAAGAAAGTATCCCGGGATCAAGCCGGGGAAGCGGCGACACGTGCTGGGTGGAGAGTGAGATGCCCGGGCTTCCCCTGGCAGGCGGTGCCCTTGAGGATCCTGAGGGCACGAGGGCGCTGTGGGCGGGGCCGAGGACCCTCAGTGAGGGGCGCAGGGGTGGAACCACGCGGGATCGCGCGGGGCAGGGGCCGCGCGGAGGTGGGCTTGAGCGGCTGCCCAGCCCAGAGTCCCCTGCAGCCGGAAAGCTGCTGTCAGAAACCCCGGGCACCTACAGGTTCCTATTAACAACTCTGTACAGAGAAAGGGGACAAGTGGGGGGGGGGCACCTGGGACCTCCCTGCCCTACACTGTGTCCCTTCTGAACTCCCCTGGTTGTATGGGCACCGGCACCCACAAGAGGAGGCCAGACCTGAGATGATGAGGCATCTCAGGAGCAGCCTGCAACCATGGGCTCCAGCAGCATGGAGGCACAGAGCCGGCTGCCTTGAGTTCTCCCTGGGATGCTTGTCTGTGTGTGGTGAATAAGGCCAGGAAGGCCGAGTGGGGGCCTGGTCCCAGGCCTTCCTGGGGCAGCGCCCTTACACCCCTGCTTAATGTCCCCACACTGAACTCGAGAAGGGTCCTCCTGGGGTCTAGGGGCAAGGAGGTTCAGTGAAGACAGGCATGTGCCCCCAGGGACGTGGAGCCTGACCTGTGCTGGGGATCATGCCTGTGCCCACCTCCATGTACCGTAGCACCCAGCCTGCCTTCCTCAGAACAATTGCCAGGGCTCTGCTCAGCCTACCTCTCCAGCACAGGATCCCACTGAAAGCAGGAGACATATGGGGAAGTAGAGGGATCGACCTTCACTAGGAATGTGCCTTCACCTCCTGTCCCAACCACCAGGCCTCTAGGCAGGACTGACTTACACATGTGCACTGCACCAAGGCCCCTGACACCAGCCCCTGTGTTCACCTTGACGTGGGCCCTATCCTTCCTTGCCAGGACATCCCTCTAGTCTCAACTGCTTCCACTGAAGCTAGATGCCCCTCCCTACCTTCCTGATTTCCAACTGAGCACACTGGTTGGCGAGCCAGCCTGTCTTGTCAGACTGGAAGCACTGTCTGAACAGTATCTGTTATGGCTTATGTCTGGTTGTACCCCCAAAATATCACAGGATCATAGGTGAGGCTTTTTCAGAGGTGGCCGGATCTAGAGTGCCTGTTGCAGGGATTGACTCCTGGTACAATGCTAGGCTGAAGGGTGCTAGGATTAAGGATATGAGTGCTACCTGCCCTAAGTAGCCTGAGTAAAATAAAGGATAAAAAGTTGGTCTAAAGGCCTTTGTTGCTTTGCTACCTTCTGTCCACCATGCACTGTTTCTCCTCCATGATGCTAAAACACAAGAGCCTCTTCCTCAATCTCCACCACTTGTGTGTCTTGGGTCTGTCATGAAGTCAGGGCTCACCTGGACCTGTCCATGTGGATCTCTCTCCATTCATCACAATGACCTCATGTCAATTTCACTATAGGTCAATCTCACAACACATGGTGATTTTCCTACAGTCTAAAGGTCACATTTCTGATTGGGTTCTCAGGCCAATCCCTTGTTCCTACTCTTTCAGCAGCTCTAGAAGCCCATACCTCCTTTGCTTAGTGGCCCTTCCCTGCATGCCCTGAGCCAGCAGCACAGTGTCTCTCTTGCTTTCTGACCTCCTGCTCTTGTGATGACACTTTGACACTCAAGATCATCTCTGTCTCAAGAAGATCTGCCTACCCACTCCTGATATGTCCCCCTGGCCCTCTAAGGTCATAGTCATGGGGTTCCTCTGGACACCAGGACATGGACATCTTGGGGGTGTCCTCCTGCGGTACTCCCCTTCCCTTTTGCCATGCTACAGTGGCCACAACTCATTCTCATGAGGTTTGTGGTCCTCACTGCCCCATTGGCTGGCCTGCACAGCCCCTGAGCTGTTGAGACTAAAACCTAAGTCCCTCCCACTAGCAGCCACAAGCACAGCAACCAGTGCCACAAGGCTTCAGGAGTTCACTCCACCCCACTGACTGCTTCTTGGCCTGACCTCTGAGTCTGGTTGCCCAGGCCAGCCAGTGTCCCTAACAGAACACATATGGCTTCTTGGCTAGCTAAGCTCTGCTGACAGTCAGGAGCCTGCAGTGACATGATGAGCAGTGCTGGGCAGCCCTGCAGGACCTTCTCCACTTGAGCCGGGAGGTGAAGTTCATATAACCCAGCCCTACCAAACCCAAGTTTGGCCTTGGCCCCTACTCACTGGCAGAGAACAGTATTCACTGGCCCAGGGCTGTGCTTAGCAGAGCCTTGTACCTTCCCCGGGTTAGCAGTCCTGTGCTTGGCAGGAACACATAGCCTGCTGCTTCCTTGGAATCAGCACCCGGGACCCGGAAAGGTGCTGCTTTACAAATATGAATCACAGACTTGTCCAAGGTGAGAAGCTACGCCAAGTCCTGGCACCTTCACCATCTCTGCCCTGGCCAGCCAAAAATGTCATAGAGCTCTGGGCATAGTGACCATAGAATTATCCTTAGAGAACAGCAGTTGGCAGGATTTTGCCCAGCCTAAAAAGAGGCACAAGTAGTCAACTACACAGAATATCAATGTTGGGTTTAGTATGATGGAAACCCTCATAGTTTATTTCTTGCAGAGAGCTCAGAGACTCCCATGAGGAGCCAAATCAGAACCCGGCAGTGGGTGTCATGCAAGGGGAGTGGCCCATGCTGCCAGGATGTTATCATGTGGGTCTGAAGCAGTACTGCTTTCCAGGCTATTATTTTCCCAGTCAATGACTCAGGACAATCAATGGATGTGAAAGATTACCATTTATTTTAGGACAGAAGTCAGAAAAAAAGAAGTTCTAAAGAAGCACTCATGGAGAAAGTGTGCTTTGAAAAATGAAAGATCGTGTCCTGTACTCAGCAAGGACAGCCTTAAAAGCCAGAGGCTGGTGGGTCCAAAGCCCTTGCTTCCATCATCCTGTGTCTTATTACCCAGCTGATCCAGGCAGTCTCACTTGACTGGGTGCCAGAAGATTGGTGTCAGGTGCCAAACTCAGTGGGTTGTCATGTCAAAAGACTGGTACTGGCTGCAGGGCTCGGCCTGACACTGGGTCCCCATCAGTCTGTCCTACTGACCTTGTTCTTCAATCCTTTGCCAAAGCTGACAGTGGTGCCCATATCACACTGCCTAAGTCTGGGGCCAGAAATAAGAGCCACCAAATTCAGACCCACCATCTGGTTCCCTAGCACCCTTGATGCAAAGCACATAGGGTGACTGCAGATCCACAGTTCACCAACCATTTCTTACCAACATTTGGCTCTGCTTTTCTTTCTGTTTTTTGTTTTGGTACTGGGCCTTGCTCTTGCCAAGCAGGCACTGTGGTGCTGAGCTCCATCTCTGTCCTGGCTTTGCCTTTCAAATATCAGTCCTATTGACTAGGTAGAATCCTGGTAGAACTGTGGTGACCCAGGGGAACCTGCAGCTTATGTGGGCACAACCAGGGACAGATTGAAAGCAGAGGTGTTTGTCCCATTGAGTGCAGGAGTCACCTGAGACAGGAGCTTCCAAGGTCCATAGGCCATGACAGGATTGTGAGGTTCTGAGTTGTGTTCTTAGTACCTAATGGCTTTTTCTATGCACTGTGGATGTACTAATGTACCATAAAACCACTTTGCTGCTGACTGGGGAGGGCCTCCCAGTTTTGCTCATGATGACATGGCCCCCTTCTTACCCACACAACCCCTTGTATGTGCCCTTGTGAGGCTTCTTAACTGCAAGGCTAAGTCCTCCCAGTGCCTCCTCTGCTCCAGCTCACTGGGCACTGTCCATCATTTGCATTTCTATTTAAATTTTAGAATGAACTTGCTAGTGCTTATGTGTGCACACTCCTCTACATGCAGAGAGAAACAGAATATCCTGGAATTTTGTTTAAAATGGCCTGGAATGCATAGGTAAAACGAGAGACAATTTATCCCTTTTAATGTTGAGCCTTCACTCAACTCTGCTAAGATCTACCCCTCCATTCACTTAGGTTGCCTTCAACCGCTCTCAGTGATCCTTTGTATATTCTCAGAAGTAACATAAATCATGCTTTTATTTCTTTGTGAGGCAGTCTTGATACATAGTTCAGGTAGGTCTTCAACATACTATGTAATCCAGGCTGGCCTTGAACTTGGAGTGATCCTCCTTCTTCAGACTGCCAAGAGTTGAAATAACAGGTATAGCTCCACTATGTCCAGAAAAATCATGCATTTGATGAAAAGCTAAGGAGCATGGAGTTGTTTTTTGTTTCTATCCCTATAGTGATCTCTGTGATCCTCTATTAATATTGTGGTCTCTGTGTCACGAGTGAGATGTCCCTGGGTAGGTGTAGTAAGCCTAGCATGTCTAAAGTTGCAGGAGGAAGGTGGTAGTGGGCTAGAGGTTCCATCAGGGTGAAAGATTAGGGAGTCCTCATGGGTGGAGGAAGTCTCTGCACAAAGTGTCTTAGCATTCTTCAGGGGCTATGGTTATTCGGTGGCTAAAAACAAGACAAAGAACTGTGTCTTTTGTGAGAGCCAAGCTGAGGACACATCCTGAGAAAGCAGAAGTGAAGGAGAAGATAGAAGAAATTTAGAACACGTGGGCAAGGAAAATTCCCCCATGATAGAAACAGTCATGGTAGATTAGATGGAAACCAAAAATGCAGAGGAAATGTTGGATTAGAAACTTGAGAAACTGAGGATGATGCCTCATGTCCCCCACTCTTCCAGGCACAGCCTGAGCCAAGCAGTGTGGTCAGGTGGGAAAGGGAATCCACAGTGGATTTGTGCACCTGGCCCAGGAACTCACCTGTATGGACCCAGAGCAGGATGGTATCACCTGGAAGCACAACTCCAAGGGAGGGAAGGGACAATCATGGAATCCCAATCTTGTTTCCATGGATTAGAATTTAGAGCTGCCCTCTCTGCAGAAGCCTAGCAGGTGATTTCATGCATAGAGGGCTCCCTTGGTGGCAGAAGGTGGAAACTACACCTTCAGTAGTTCTGCTCTTAACTTAGGGAAAGCATAGGTATTGGATCAAGTTCCTAAGAAGCCAAAGCTATGAGAGCAGTTTCAATGCTGCACAGCATTGTCCCTGTACTGTGAATGGGTGGCAGCATGGAATCTGGTGAACAGGACACAGATGCTGTGCTTCATGACAAGGAGATCCAGCAAATGAGACCCTGAGCATGGTCCTGGTTTCAGCAGAGCTCACAGGTGGACATCACCAAACAGGGGTGTGTTTGAGGCTGTTCACTCAAGAGGTGATGGTTTCCTCCTGGAGAAGGAAACCGCCTGTCACAGGGCATGTGGACAGAAATGTCCTTGCGATGATGGGAGGATAGCACATTGGTGCTTTCAGTGAGTGAGTGCTGTTCTTGTCCTAGGTGCTCAGGCCTAAACTGGGAACTGTGTGTCCAGAGGCACAGAAGCTGTCACCCCAGCATCCCCAGAGCTCTGAGACAGGGAAATCAGCAAGGGATAAGAAGCACTGGGACAAGGAAGCCACTGTTGGGTGGGTTGGATCTACATTTGTGTTGATTCTCCATCTTATTCCCAGCAGTTGCATCACCTGTCTGAAGATAGTGACTGCCACCTCTCAGTATCAGCACCTCCTGGCCTCCAGGTTGGCTGAAAGCCATTCTCTCTGCACAGGTCTGAGGATGGAGATGGCTGAATCAGTGTCCCCTGACTGTGTTTCATTCAGCTGGAAAAATGAAGAGGTGAGGTCAGTGAGACTGACAGGTTCATCCTTGCCGTGTGATCCTGTTGTTCTTGGCTCTGTCTGAGAAGTAGAGCTTTTCAACCTCACTAATCTCTTCCCACATGAAAGCAAATTACATACCAGCCATTTTCCTAAAACTGTAATTCTTGTTTTTTCCTGAAATTTGAAATAAAATTGGATGGAAAATGTAAGCCCTATATGACAGGACCATAATTCATGTGTGTCACTGCTGTGCAGCTTGACAGTGGTGGTGTGGATATGACTCTCCCATGCCTGTCAGTACCACTTCTGCCCTGGCCATAAAGCTAATGCATGAGACCATCATGCATGTACCACTGCAGGTTTATGCCAGTGGGATCATGTTAAAGCAGTGCTTATATTTGTAATAACAACATTAATAAAAACCATTCAGACATGAATTACACAGCCTGACTAATTCAAGGCTAGACTTTTAATCTCTGTCAGCATCAAGATGCCATAGAGGAAAATGAAGCAGGCAGGATGCGGTGCAGGAGAGGGGACTGTGTTGATGTACAGAGAGCACTTTGGTGACCTTCAGCAGTTTTAGTGACTTTTGCAAAAAGCATCATCTCCAGATGTCCTCCATGATGACCATATACCAGAAGACTAATAGGACCACTAGCTTCTGTTAACCTTACAGAAAGGTGAGTTTTGCATTGTTCTTCTTGCCTGAAAACATGGTTGTGACTCCAGGGAAAGAAAACAGATCACAGTGTGGGTGAGAGTGGAAAAACCATAACTGTATATAATCAGCACATGATAATAGAGAGAGGACCTTTGGAATGGGCAAGGATCTGGCTTAGATCAGCTTTGTGTGGAACCTTGGAACAGGGTGGGTAGTAAAAATATGAACCCACCACACCCTAACTTTTAGCCTCGGATCAGCAGTCATTTGCACTGTTTCTCTATTTTTTCTCATGGATTTGTTCAGAGTCTGAGATCCTCTGAATGCCTCTGGCATCCCATTGTGTAACTGGAGGATGCTGTGGGGTGAAAGAGGCCCCTTTTTCAGTGTTGGTCAGTCCTCCTTCCTTCCCTTGTACGTGGATACTCTGTGGTTCTGCATCACTCCTATTGCCCCCTGATTCTGGAAGTCAGACAGCTAAAGTGAAAGGTGCTGGCCATATGAGCATCTCTGCTGAGAGTGCAGGCTGACATACCTTCAGATGGAGCTGTGAGAGTAATAGCACGGTTGGGCATCACCCCCCCTCTTGCTCACTTCCCCTCCTCAGCCTCAACTTCAGTGTCATAAGACCCCAAGACACATGTGCACTGTGGCTCATCTTCCCCCCAGGATCCTGGCCATGCCCTTACCACACTGTGCTCACAGGATTTAGCCACCATCAGCAGCTTCAGGTTAGTTTGCATACATTCATCAGCACTTTCCAGTAACAGCATATGATGTTCCGTGCTTAGTTTCATACCCAAGTGAGCTGAATACAGGCGTACAAATACCATCCTGTATGAATATCTTCCACAGATAGAAACTCGAAATACTCAAGGTTTAGTGCATGAAATATTTTGCTCATGTCAATAGGTGGAAAAAGTTGTTGTGGAGCTAAGGTGAAATCCAGAAATGACAATTTAGTACCATTAAAAAAGAAAACAATAAGAAACTCAACTTAGAAGGGAGGCTAAGTGGTAGTGGTGTCAAAGTTCACTGTAGGAAAAGACAAGAGCTTTCCCAAGGACAAAAAAGGAGGCAACATAAAAAATGCATGTAGTAGCCAGGATCATGTCGGTAAAAAATACAAAGAAGAAAATGCCTGTTGATTTCTAATGTGTTAGTTTTGTATGATTTTTATGTTCTACACATTTTTGTGCATTTAGAAAGGATGGATAGGGCTGGGAATACAGGTGCACACCTCTAATCCCAGCACTGAGGTAGCTGAGGTGGTAGGATCTCTGAGAGTTTGAGGCCAGCCTGGGTTACATAATGATTTCATGGATAGCCTTAACTGTGTAATAAGACCTGGCCTCCGAAAAACAAAAATAAACAAACAAACAAAAATAAGGGGTGAATATTCAGCTTAAAGTCTTGACAGTTTTACACGTCTACCTTTTTTTAAACTTTACTATTTGGATTTCATCAAAACCTCTAAGAACTATTTTAATAACAGAGACACAGAGCAGAAACTTCCCAGCCATCAAAAAGGAAGTGTAAACTGTTAGGAGATGATTTCTGCTTGAATGTTTTTACACATGCAGAAAAGAGAAGAATGAGAAATATGCCTAGAGTTTTTAGAAACTCAGCCCAGGGTTACACAACCTGTGGGACTGGTGGGGATGAGTGGGAGGTCCTCAGCAATGGTGACTTTCTGAGGAGACTGGGGACCTTGTATATCAGCACAGTGGGCAGCTGGAAGGCAGGGGCTCTGACATCCACACCTTCCAGTTCTCTGCTGTGACTGTTGACTGTTGCTTGGTGCACTGTGCACAACTGGCTCCCTCAAGTCTGAGTCTGGGCCACAGGCAGGACCTTCTGCTCTGAACTTAGATTATTTATCAGTGAAATTCACAAGTCTTGTTGGGTGTTGATCAACATATCTTCAACATTGAGTTCATCATTTTACTTACTATTCTTCCTCAGTCCTGAGCCAACCTGTTGAACTTCTTTTGTCTCACTTTATTTTGTTTTGTGTGTAAGTTCTGTTGTGAGTCATGGTCTCACTATTTATTTCAGGTTTTGTGTGAATACACTATGCAACACAGGCTGGCCTTGAAGTATCAATGATGCTCCTACCTCACACTCCTGAGTTCTGGGATCACAGGCCTGCACCACCATGCTCAGTTTCTTTCTCTTGGATTTTAACCCAGGTTGTATTTGGCTTTCTCCACAGTCCTTACATGTAAGTCCACACTCACCATGGTCCCCATGGTGGTACTGTGCAGCCCTGATGCCGGGGCTGAGATGAATGTGGTACCATCCACAGAGGAAATGAGCTCCAGAATAGGAGAGCATGAAGTACGGGTTGCCCAAGTTCAATGTAGCTCAAGTTCAATGAGACCAATAGCAGCTCTCAACTCTCTGGACAAGGTGCCAAAATGTGGTGAGTTCTGTAGCTTCACTGTGACCAAAATGATAAATGATTCTGTTTTCCTTGAACAAATGAAGTGGTCTCCAAAAATGAACCACTGTGTAACAGTGTCAGGTGTATACTGTCAGCTCCTCATACTGTTTTGCCTTATATTGTATGCACCTGGCCATGTGAGAGTTTTCATCTTGAGAAGATTGTTCCTCCCAGGAATCCCAGGCCATGTTTTTATTCAAGAACAAAATTGGTGCTGCTTCCTGCCCAGCTAAGTGTGTGAGTTGGGAGGCTGTAGCCTTGGCCATTGTCATGGTCCTCAATGCCATGGAGACCACTGGGATGTGAAATTTTGACTGTGTGTGCTGCTGGTGGAGTCATTTGTCTTTTTCCTTGTCTGCTGGCTTCCCTCATGTTACCTCTAAAATGGGATTGTCAGATATTTCCTGTGTAAGAGACTAGGAAACCAAAATATGATGCAGAGCTATCCTTGTCCTTGCCATGGGTGTGGGCTCCTTTGCAGGCAGTGCCCACAGTGCATATCCAGCTGCCCACTGGGGCAGGTGCACACGTCTTTTCTCTGGGAACATATACTACAAACATGATCATCACTCTCTGCTCCAGGAGAGGCTGCACACTGAGGAGTGGACAGTCTGCCAAGTTGTCTCTGACCCAGCCGCTGAAGTAAGGGAGTGCATTCAGGGCAGGTGGGGGAAGGTATGTGAGTCCCTGCAGGCATGTGAGCTGGTCTGTGAGAACCAAGAGCTGGCATGGGCCAGGGAGGACAGGCACATCATAGGTGCAGGCTCCAGTTACCCATAAAAGGTTGAAGGAAGAAAGAGGTGGTAGCTGATGGACCAGAGTGCTCTGAAGCCCCTCTTTTGCACCTTTTAGAAATGCACTGAGGTCAGCATCACATAATTCAAAACTAAACGAAGAAAGTGAGCATGTATGTGCAGATTACTGAGGTGTCAGGCTTTGGTGTGTTGCCTGCCCTGCCTCATCTCTCTTCCTCACTATCATGTCCTGCATGGTGATGGCACGTCTTGCCTTCATTCAGGGGGACAGTGTCTTGCTGAGGCTGGAGAGCTCTGGCTCTTCATGTGACTAAGTTCTGATTGGGGAACCCCAGGTTGTCAGAAAACCTCTATCAGTGCCCTGTGAATACCCCACACTTCTCAGCAGGCTCCCATTGCTGCTTCCCTCCCTTCTAGACACTACATGCTCCTCATTCAGAAGCAGGAATAGTTCACAGCATTAAGCAAGAAGCTGAGACAAGGGAGAGAAGTGTCACTTCTAGTAAAGAAGTGTCTGCAGGTCCTCCTCAGTAGAGGTCACCCTGATACCCGCAAGGGGCCTGGCTTCAGACAGCGTCTGTATGAGGGCTGAAGGCTGGCTAGGCATCTCATCCAGAGGCCTCAACCCAGGTGAAGAGGCCCTAGGCCCTGCTTAAAGTCCCCAGCTAATGGAACACTACTCATACTGCAGCATGTTTAACACCTGTTTTGGTGCCCCTGTCATTTACAGAGCTGTGGAAAATTGAGGAATGCCTCCCAGGGGAACTCAAGGGAAGAATGCATAACTAGGACCTCACAGCATTTCAGTGTCCTTTGCCCCTGAGGGAACCTGGCTACGTCTTGAGGAGGCTGCATCCTTCTAGTTTTAAAGCTGAGAGGGGAGATATGGTGGGAGACAGCTGGTTTGAATAAAGATCATTTTGCACCAAGAACAAAAGTTTCCCAAACCCCACACCAATAACTTCTATTTTCATTTCCATGACAGAGAAGACCTGGGGTCTATGATGGGGACTCAGTGCCTGACTGCACATTTGTGAATTTGGTTGCAGAGATTCCAGAAGAGGAGGAGAAGAGAACAGAAGAGCAACCACTAGGTAACTGGATAGTCAGGGCTGGGACTCATACAGGGACAACATGGCATGGGTCCCCAAGAGAACAGAGCAGGAGGGCAACAGAGCCCAACTTGCCCAGCCAGCAAGGCAAACTGAAACTGGCACTCTGAGTCCAGTCCCTCAGCCAGGAGGAGCACCTTTCTATCAGTGTGTGTCATGTCCCCAGGGACTCATCTTTACCCAAGTTGACCTGATCAACCTTACCAATATTTTGAGCTCAAACAGTCCACTCTCCATTGTGTGAAAAAAATCCAGGCTGAGATTGGGTCTGGCTCTGCATTGTTGCCCTTAGCTCAATGGCAGGAATTTCCTGCTACAAAACCTAAGATGATCAAAAAATCTCAGTTCCTGTGTCTCTGGAAAGAGACCTGGACTTCACAAAGATATTAACACTCTCTAAGGATCATGTGTCCTGGGGAATACTAGGTATCCTTTCCTTAAAGAGTTTGTTACTTCACATGAGTCTCATCCTGGGATCTCTTCAGTCAGCTGAGCTCAGAAATTCTTGATGAGTCTGGTGTTTCTAAGATGATCAGATGGTATTGTTGTAACCTAACTCAAGTGCCACCATTCTGTTCTGTAAGCACTGTGGTCTTTGTCCTGAAATGAATTTTGTACCTCCCAAGTATCCCCTGCACAGCCCCAGCCTTTGTTCCCCATAAATTCCTCAGCACTGCACTCTGACCCTAGGCAAACAACGGGATGTCAGATGTCCTGGAACTCCAAGAATGCGCAGATGTGCTAATGAGCAAACCCTCCTGTAATTAAAAAAAATAATAATAAGCCTGTCTCTCAGGACAACTTGCCCTTTGCTCCCCCACACCTTTGTGGTTTTTCCCTTTATAAACCACCCCAAATCTTAGCCTAGTTGCACAGCAGTATAAATTCCACCTGCACTCTGTGTCACGGTACCAGCATAAATAAAGCACTCTTCTATTTTCCCTCCGAGATGTCTTGGCCTTTTTACTCTTTTTGCCTTTCTTTACAATTTTCATTTTATTTTAGGGTGCAGCCTTTTGGGGTACAGCAGTATGAGGCCAGTTCCTGGGACATCTGTAGGAAGTTCCTTGCTAAACTGTGTCCCTGCATGGAGACTGGGACCCTGTGTTGTTCACCTGTCACAGCAGAGTCCATCTGTCTGTCTAGAGGCTCAGGAAAACATGCCCCTTGACCTGTCACAGAAATTCTCATAGGCTTTTTGCAGCATTGTCTCAGATTGTCATGTTTTTCTTTGAATATTGACAGTTGTAGGCTTGCAGTGTATGAGGCAGAAATGGTGTGAACAGACCATCCCCACCTAATTTTATTTCCAGAAGATCAGAATCACCTGGAGGATGAGGATGCCCTGGAGCCAGTGGCCACTAGGAAACTATAACAATGTACTACTAGTTATATTAACTACAATGATGCTGAGGCCTAGAGTGTAGACCTCACAAAGTCAGATCTCTGACACACTTCCTTCTCTCCGTCAGTCAGCCACAGAGGATATGTTAAAAGTGTGCTGCTTCCTCTGGGTCTTTTCTTGTATGGAATATTGCTTTTACTAATCTCTTTAATATCTGAATACACTATGGAGGAGTTGTAATGACCATGGGTTTCAGTATTCCAGTGCAGGTGGCCACTTTTGGCCTGGAAGGTGAAAGTCAGGGATGTGGAACTGCCTTCTGCACATGAGGACTTCGCTCACTGGCAGGTTTTTTATCAGCAGATAATTTTGTCTACAAGGAAACACTTTTCTCAGATATGAGCTTGAGGTGCAGATGTGCTCAGGAATTCATTTCCTGTGCATGCAACTGCGTGAAATCATTTATATGTAGGTCTCAAACATGTGGCAGCTTTCCTTGGAAGGGTTCCCTGGGGTGCACTCAGGAAAATTTCTAGCCACATCCTGATCACTGACCAGCACCCCATTTACACTGCACTGGTTTCCTCTGTCCTTGGAACATGCTATGTTGTCTTTTATGACCATGCCTGAGAGGTCATCCCTAGTGATTTTTTTTTTTTGTACCAGGAATCAAACTTGTGACCTCATGCTTGCCAGACAGACACTTACACTGCTGAGCTAAATCCCCAGCCCATCATGATGTGTTTTGTCTTCCCTTCTCCCTTGTGCATTTCAGGTTTATCAAATGTGAAAATTTCATGTTTGAAAAATGTGGATCTGTTTTCAAAATGGAGTTCCATACTCTTATACCTAAGAAAGACCATCACAGACCTGCTATCTCAGGATGGCCCTGTGAGGCACCTAGGACAAAGCCACCAGGAAAACCATTCAAAGTGGTGCAGGTTGGCGAAGAACCTCACCATCCAGCTCAGCCCAGGTGAGGTGACTACAGGCCGATCCTGTCTTGATTTCTGTTTGCACATCTCACCAGGCTCTTGATGGGCATTACACTGTAGTAGCATCTGGGTAGGGACTCTGTGAGTGTCCTTTCAGAGGGCTCGTGTCACTCCTGGGGTTTCTCTAGGGATAAGATGTCACAGAACGTGGTCATAGGATTTTGGTAACTGGCAGAGAACTCCCACACATAAATGATAGAATGAAGATGGAGCATGCTGAGAAGAGGGCAGGTTGTGGAAACTGTGGGACAGGCTTGTTTCTCCTGTCCCTGGTGAAAGGAAGCAGAGGGGATGGGAGCAATGGGGTGATATGAATCCACTGACCCTGTGGTCCAGGTGCATGACAGGAGTGAGGAGTATCCAGGACTATGCACACTGAGATCTAAGTCACCTTGACCAAGCACAACTCATAGTAAGCCAGGATCATCATCCCCAAATAGGAACATTGTGTACCTGAGAGCAGCATGTCATCACAGACTTTCTGTGAGTGACACAGAAGTCATTCAGTAATGTTACCAATGTCCATCTGAAAATTCTGCACACTCAGAAGTAGCCACAAGTGTCCTAGGTGCATGGCACCATGCAGTGACCATCTATCTGGACCTTCCTGAATTTGCTTGCAGAGCACCACTCTGATGGAGATGAAGAAGAGGAGGAGACTCAGTCACTGGAACCTAGGTAACAATGCACTGTTAGGGGTGACAAGCAAGTGTGACAGCAGAGAGGTTGTGTAAGTCAAGACCTGGGGTCAGCAGTGTCCACCATTTGACCCTCAAGAGTGAGAACTGTCTGCCAAAGGTTGTGGCAATGTTCACCCAGCTATAGACACTGTGGCCTTTTAGCAAGGTGCTGTTTCCTCTGGGTGTTGGGCAAGGGCATCTGCCCAGGGCAACTAAGCAGTCTCAGGGCCTTCTCCTCAACAGAAACCTCTTATCTGAAAGATTAATGGTAGTATTCCATGCACCTTGTCTTTCTGAATTACGGGCCCAAGTTTATGGACAGAAAGGAAAGTAGGTGCAGCAGCCACAAAGAGCCATGTTGTGTCTCAGTACTGATGAGAACAGGATGAGAAGGCCCAACTTCTCCTGCAATCACTGCAGACCCTGTCATCCATGGAACCTGGGAAATTGCCTGTTACTCTTGCGCTAGGTTGGCCCCTGCTGTGCTGCTTACTATGAGCTCCCTGTCTTGACTGCACCTCAGAGGGAACCTGATTCTTTTTCCTCCTCAGCTGGTTGTGTGGACAGCACCCTGAGCAGGGGCTACCCTCTCTTCCCTGTGTCGCTCTTTTGTCTGCCTGCTTCTCTGTCTCTGTCTCTGTCTCTGTCTCTCTCTCTCTCTCTCTCTCTCTCGCTCGCTCTCACTCTCAGTCATTCACATAGCAGTCAGACAATGCCAAAGTCAGAACAATTTCCCTCCTTCTCTATCTGGAAGGCCAAAGCTATTGGAATTCACCTTGAAGCTTTGATGGACTGACCTAGGAAGCTATGCATTCTCCTCCATCTAAATTCTTTTTTTTTTTTCAACCTGTCCACACCTGACTTCATCTCAGTGTTGATGCTGATGTATGTGAGGAAAAAGTGACTGACTTGTCAGAGTCAGTGGAGGAGCTGTCCACCCTGGGTTCTTGGCAGCTCTTTCCACCAGCACTGCAAGAACATCGTCTGAGCAGTAACATCCCTGTGTTTGAGCCTGAAGCCAGCCCTGTGCCTGATGACACCAGTGAGTCCCCCATCATCCTGCTAGAAGTGCAGCTTGAGGGTCCAGGCTTCTCAATTCTCAGGGTCTCAGCTGAGAGAGGTGGCTAAGGCTCAGCCACGAGTGTCCTTTGTTTGCAGAGCAGGAGTTGATCTTTGGGGGCTCTGGAGGTTTTCTGAGTTCCTTGTGCCTGGCAGACTGTGTCTGCCTGGGTCTCACGGTGCAGGCTTTGGATCTGCACATGGGCCAGAGTGAGGAGAGGGGAATGCAGCCTTGCAAGGCCCCCCGACACTGTGCTCTGTGGGCTTAGACCACTTCCTGAAGGGAATCTTGGAGTACTCTAGTCAGTGTGCCTCACATGGCCTCCCCTGACCATTTCTCCCTTCTCCTCTACACATCTGCATGGCTGGCAGCTTACCCAGTTCTTTGGAGGTGAATTTGTGAATCTGAGGCTCCAAGCTTCAGCAGCTCTTCTCTCCATGCTGCCTCCCTCCAGGGCAGCTCTCCAGCATCTGTTCCCCTATCCAATGCCAAGATTTCACCCTCTTCCCAGCATCAGGGATGTCCTTCCTCTCAGGCTTTGGTTTTCATCACATGTCTCATTTCAGATTTCTGCCTCCTTTCAGCCCAACCTAATAGACAGGAGAGAACAGAGCTCCTCTGTGCTGTCACCTCAAATCCCTGTTTTATTTTGCAGGAGCCCCATGGCCAGGCCTCTTGCTGGCTTATATGGAGATAAATCATAGGTTTCTATTCCTGTCACCCAAGGTCTTTTGATCTTTTGGTCACAGAGAAACTGAAACTTTGTGTATTTTCTCTTTGGATAAACTATTAGGGAGTGATGAGCTGTGATGTCCTTCTGTGAATCTCAGTACTATAGAGTGAAAGCAGGCATGACACACATGATTCCATTGCCCCATGGGGCAGCCAGCAGCTCTTTATAGTGTGAACACCCTGTTTGCTGTCCCTGTTCTGCTGAGGTAGAAGAGGGCTGAGAATCTTCTGTCTCAGCCATTTGCAAAGCAGGCATGAACTATGTATGTCTTGCCATAGGCTCTATGCTGAAATTACTGCCACATGAGCTCTGTTTCCGGTCTCAGTGATGACTTCCTCAGGCATGAACCCCTCTCAGACAGGATTGGGTCTCCATGCAAGAGCTGAGCACAATGGGACTCAGGAAGGTCACATGCATGCCCAGGTGGCCCCAGCCAGTGTGCTCATCAAGCCTGGAATCCCAGGCCCACCTAAGTCCAAGCTGAGTATCTGTCCTGATGCCTCAGTGATCAGGGACAGGTCTGCTATAAGGTAGGGTTAGGGTTTGGGATTTGGTGCATCTGTGTTGAGGGGTGTGTGTGTGTGTGTGTGTGTGTGTGTGTGTGTTACACAATCTAAAGACATCTGGGAAACACAGGCAAACAAGTAAATGGAGGTGCTCAGGTCAGTATGAAAGTCACAGTCTGTGAGCCCAGGGCTGACCTCTGAGCTCACAGATGTAGGATGGGCAGGAAGGGCTGGGTACTTCTCCCTGTTTCCTGAACCATCTGGGGATGGGAACTGTGTTCTTACAGTTGCCCATGTTGGTTCACAGCTGCATGACTTCTCACATTTATTACCCCACTGTGATACTGCTTAAAGGTGCAGTAAAGTGAGGTTTCCCTGTGCTTGGAGGAGCCCTGAAGTCCGCTGTGGGAGGTGATGGGGAGGAGATACTCCCCTCTTTGTGCGAGGTTCACCTCACTTTGTTGGCTGATTCCAGAGCTAGAAATGGAATTGGACAAGAAAGAAGTTTGCGTGAAATCACAGTATCAAAAGGAGACCCTGGAGGCCCGTGGTATCTTTTTTTTCAGCAGCACTGTTTCCTGAGTGCCACATTCAGGCAGCAAAACAGGAAGTGACCAAAGCATGGTGCTTATTCTGCTGCTTGTCTTGTATAGGTGTTACACAGAGAACTCAGTAGAATGGAAATGATCATCGTTTTACGAAATCACACACACAGGGCCACTTGTCTCCAGAAGGAAGAAACTTCACAAAATAGATCTGACCTCTGCATATGACATCTTAGCTCATGGTCAGGTTTGTCACGGATGGAAACCTGTCCACAAGGAATGCAGTATAGCAGGCATCATTGCTGGTTATATAGTGGCACAAAATATTCTGGTGCAACCACTGGGGAAATCAGTGTGGAGATTCCTCAAAAACTAGGACTACAGGTCCCATTTGACCCAGCTATTCACCTTTTGGATATCTTCCCAAAACAATTAAAAACACCATACCACAGTGATATATGTGCATTCAAGTTTATAGAAGTAGAATTTGTAATAGTCAGATCTTGAAAACAACCTAAATGCCCATTGACTGAGGAATGGACAGAAAATATGAGACATTTTTATGCAACAGAGTACTACTCAACCATAAGGAAAGATAAACTAAAGACTTTTATGGTTAAATGGGTTAAACATGAGACCATACTCATAAGTGAAATAAATAAGACACACATATGTAAACATCATATTTTTTCATTAATGTGAGAAGCTGAAAGAAAAAACCATGTCTATGTTTATGTCTGTCTATGCATATATATATATATATATATATATATATATATATATATATATATATATTTAGATTGTTATACTACTGATTTCTGAGTCAACTGAAGAGAAAGATTTGTGCCCATATTGTTTGGACTATTGAATGCAGATGTCTTGTGCTTTGGGTAAATGATTTTATCCAGGGGCACAATGTATGTACTATTGTTGCCCCTGATTGATTTGTTTTGTAATTTTGTTATAAATTTTTCCTTGTTATTCTTCAAATAAAATGGATTTGGAAAAAAAAGAGAGAGGGAGAACAGAAGTCACATCAGGAAAGGCAGCTGCACAGTGAATTTCTGCAGGAGATACATACAACAGCATACCAAGTTCTCTTCCAGAGCCAGGAAGTGATACTCAAAGGGTGGACCAGAGTTCCTCCAAAGTGAACACAGCCATTGCCAAAAATAAGGTCCTGAGCTCCTCTGATGTTGAGAACAAGGTTCATATCAGGAAGCCAGCATGACAAGCTCCTCCAGGAGAAACCACAGAACCAGCTCTCCCTCCACCATTCTTCTTGGTACATTGCTAGAACAGTCCTCAGGTGGGACTCCCACACCCAGCACCATGCTGATTCAGTTCTTCTGGGTGTCACAAGTTCACCACAAGTTGTCAACCCACCACACTTGTGTAACAGGCATTTGCTGACAAAAAATGGGGCTACCACCACTGGGAAGCCAGCAGCTGTATGTGCCTGTGTTCCATACAGCTGCCAGAAAATGCTCTTTGCTATTAGCCCACAGAAAGCTGTGTTAAGT